>OX388326.1:1571352-1873372 GCA_947579605.1 Athripsodes cinereus | reverse complement strand
TTCCGAGAGAGATGTCTTTCTTGATTGATAATGACCTGATAAGTGGAAAGACGTCTCTCTCGGAATCAATACTCTATAGTAGAAATAAACACTTGTTTCAATTACAGAATTATAGAATTCTACTACGTGTGCACCGACACAATTAATAAAGAAAATAGGTAGGTACATTATATTTTTTTAATTATCTAAATATTTAATTTTTAAAAAGAACCGTCTATTTTTCATAGTTATTTGTTTGCGGAGTTGATATAGTGGGGTTGATTACATGTATTGCAAATTAAATCAAAATTTTTGGAAATTTCGACTTGTTGAGTTGTGAAACTGGACAGCTGAAATGGAAACTAAGTAATTTGTATAATCAGTAAACAAGTACTATTTCTCTAGGATCGCTTTTGTCAAAAGCTATACGAGTATAATAGTCCAAGTCGAGAAGAATAATAAATTATTAATGATTTCTTTTCAATAATAAAAACAATGACAAAGTAATGAATGCCTGCTTTAAAAAACAAGATTTAACAAGATTTAGGAATAAACTGAAATGGTTTACCGTGCGCCAAACACGAGATCTCCATGTCTTATCACTGGTTTATAATTGTTTATACTCTACGTCTTCACCATACTATCTCAAGGAAATGTTTGAGTATCTTTCGAGCCATGGCTTGCCCTTACGATCCAATAGCGAGCGTCTTCTGGCGATACCAGCTCATAGCTCAGACTTTTTTACAAACTCTTTTTCTGTTCATGGTGCTCGCTGTTGGAATAGTTTGCCTTCCAGGATAAGGTTGCTCCCCACACTTCAAGCTTTCAAGCGGGCGGTCAAGGACCACTTTATCACACAAAATATGGCTTCTGTATCCTAGTCCCTTTTCCTACATATTCTTCTCCTTTTTACCTCCTCTTTCCTTTCTTTAAGATTTTTTTATGTGAAAGTTTTATGAAATTGGGTTAGTTGGAAGAAATCGCGCCTCTGCGATAAACTCGCCCTCTGTATATTGATTGTATGATTGCCTTTGTTTGAAATGTATTTTTGTGTGAATTTGCTTGTTATCAATGTAGGTACAGTAAAGAATAAATAAAATAAAATAAAAAATAAAAAATTCAAGTGTGTTTCTTGATAAAAGAATGTAAGTGTCTTTTATTCGCATTTTTCGTACGCGTTTGACATGTCACAAGTCACAAGAAGGTACTTAAAATTGTACGTTTGACTGATTTGTAGGTTAGGTTAGTTTTTTTTTATCTTTTCTATACACAGATGTCAGTATAGCTGGCGGATTTATCACTTACGCAATTTCTTCCAGACAACCAGTGCTGTCTCAATTATGCTGAGACAGTTTTTTTTCCAAACCCTGGTTGCGAAAATTCCTTACGAAACTCCGCGACACAACTGGGTATCGAACGCAGAACCTCGATGATGCAAGTCGACTGCGATAACCGTTGCACCACGTGGCCGGTTAGTTAGGAAGACTGGTGTTTTTTTTTTATGCTACAGCACATTAATTGACAATCATTTCATTATTATATCATTTCTTGGATGAAAAACTATATAATTACGTG
Organism: Athripsodes cinereus; assembly: GCA_947579605.1. Lineage (NCBI taxonomy): Eukaryota > Metazoa > Arthropoda > Insecta > Trichoptera > Leptoceridae > Athripsodes > Athripsodes cinereus. The sequence continues at coordinate 1,871,818 of OX388326.1, read as the reverse complement.
TATATAGGTAGAAAATTCATATATTTTTTTGGAAAAGTTCACCTCATCTTAACATTTACTGAAAACGTACCTACCTAATTAGTAGATTTCTCAACATATTTATACTTTTGTATAGTACCTATCAATAGAGTTGTCGTATTGACATGACCGATGACTCACCGTCGCCTTTACTTTACTGTCGATATGACAACTTATCTCAATGGTTATAATCCAAGCTAATAGGTAAACCTACAAAATACATACATACGTTTCTATATGATTGATATGTTTGTGAGATGTTTGCCCTAGTACAGGTTATACCTAGTTGGGCAGCATCAATGAAAATATGTATAAGATTTGTAATTTATTAGTGTACCTAATAAAATTTTAAAAAATGTTATTGTTATTGGAAATCTTTTAATACTACTGCTAATATCCAACAAGTGGAGTAGTCAGCAGACCAGCCGCATGTAGTGAACATGCAAGCTGCCCTCTCCGTGCCAACAAAAAATAAGGCATTCGTTAAATCATGATGGGTAGCTAATCTCATCGCTGTATTTAAGATGTTAAATGTCTTTAGTTTTCGAATACCTACCTACCTTTTACTGACGACCGGTGTAGCGCGGAGGATCAAAAATTTATTAGGAAAACAATGGGAGACTGATTTATACCGGGGACTCCGTGAAATTAATTTATATTTCAATCCTATTTTTTTATATTATCCTCGTGATTATAATTTTTGAGATACGCATGTTTGTGGTTTGATTGTCCTTACAATATTTCCGTCATTGTATGTAAAAGCCGCAACTAAAAATTATCTGCATACAAATTTTGAAACTAGTTAATATAACCCGGCTTTGCTCTTATACGTATATTAATTATTGAAATTAACAAAAAGTTTCACGCTAAAGTCTATCTGACATATTTTTACAAGTGAAACAAGGCTATATTGAGAATCGATCCTATGTTATTAAATATTTATGAATATTTTGAAAGACAGATGTTATATTTTAAAACCGTATACACCTTAGACACTTACGGTGAGGATTTGTTTTTGTCGTGAATTTTTTTTATTTATTTTCTACTACTACTACTACTATACCATCACGGCATATCCCACAAGTGGGGTAGCCAGCAGATCAGCTGTATGTAAGAAACATACAAACTGTCCTCTTCGTGCCAGTATAAAATCAAGACATTCAGGATGGGTGGCAAACCTCATCGCTGAATTTAAGATGTAAAATGTCTGTTTTTTTTCGAACACCTGCCTTTTACAGGACACTCGAAAACTTACGCAGAAGAGTGGGAGACCAATTCTTTACCGGGTGCTCCACGGGATATTTATTTTCTTTCGCAAACATACTTAATAATATACAACTAAATTAACTTAAAACTAGGAACATAGCAAAGATGAAGTAGGTTGGCAATATAATAGGATCTTTCGATCTAAGACTTTACATTCAGGCTACCGATCATCGACTGTATAAAGACAAAATTGTATAGGCACAATCACACGTAAACAAAAAATAAACACTTCAAAAATTCAAACCAAGCACATTTTACCATTATAAGAATTTGCTTTTTTTGACCAAATTCAAGCAAAAATGTGAATTCTTCTTTCAAAATTATGTCAATACTCCTATGAAAAAATAAAAGGTACTGCGTGAGTGATAGTAATTGTTAGAGTTGTGTCTCTTTCTAACATAGTGCCAGTACAACATAACTTTAGTCAGAATTTGTTACACAGGCAGAGATTTGTTGTACAACCATTTGTTAGAAAGGGACAACACTTACAAAAATAAAGTGCACAGTTTTGCTACGTACAATGCATTCGGTACAAACATACAAATAAATACACTTTTTCTTTACATTACATTCATTATACAGTCAATCTTGATGACAACGTCATAACGACGGTTAGCGCACTCTATCCAAAGAATGATATAAGTTGTATACCTACATATGTAGATATAATAAGTTTGTATATCATTATAATATTATTAATCATTCATTTATGAGTCACCCTATACATAGACATGCAGCAGCTGATGACTAAATCCTACACGGGATACACCCGGTAGTTTCATTATAATGACATATTTTTATAATGTCTTGTAATAATTTTGTTTTTTTTTACAATTAACGCAAACTACATGAATCTTTTACTATACTCATCTGTCAAAGTTTTATATTTTTATCTGTTTGTTTAACATGAAAAAGGCTATAAAAATTAGTAGAGTGAAGAATAAAAAAAAATAGTACAGTGAAGAATAAAACAAATTAGTACAGTGAAGAATAAAAAAAAAAGTGAATAAATGTATAAATTGACGAAAGTACTCGAAGTTTCAAATAAGTTTAAGTGAAAAATTAACTATGTTTTATAAAAATACTAGCAAATGACCCGGCAAACGTTGTTTTGCCATAAATGCATTATTTCTAGATTACTAATATCGATATTAAAAAATAAGGGTTGATGGTAAAATGGTGAAAATTTGGGGCTGTATGTATTTTTTAATGCCTCACTATAAAAAATATTGTCCAAAAAATAAAAAATAAAAGAAATGGTGTGGACCACCCTTAACTTTTAAGGGTATGAAAAGTAGATGTTGGCCGATTCTGAGACCTACCCGATAAGCATACAAAATTTCATCAAAATCGGTCCAGCCGTTTCGGAGGAGTATGATAACAAACACCGTGACACGAGAATTTTATATATTAGATATACCTATATAATAAAAAAATTGTTTTGGAGAGTTTGGTACATGACAAAGTTTGATGCAAGTGTGTCCATAGAATTCAAATTTTGTCTGTGGTCCCAACTTTATAAAAAAATCACATAAAACATTATGGTTAGAAATACTACGTTTATTCGAACGGTTACGAAAAATTTCGTAATTAGGTACTATACACAATACATATTATCTTAAATACCTACATAGATAAGATAAACAATATATTTTTCTATAGTTAAGTTCTATGTTTTTATCTATCGACGCACTGATACCATACGCTTCTTATCTCGTTACCTACGTCTTAAACGCGACACTCTAAAAACACATAAAACCACTTGTAAGAAGTACAATAATTAATTAATAAATGAAATGCTGTTAGAAAAATATATTTTTAATGCATTGACCTATATTGTATAATAAATTTAATTTAATAAAAATAAATTTAATAAAATCTACATGACATCTCCTACATTATTGCAATTTTAATTCTTGACATATTAAATACTAAACATTTCATTGACATTCTGTACTGACACTCCAATATTTTATAATTTGACTTAAATTATTATTGTTATGAAATGATTCTCTTTTGTGTTTTGTTAATTCTTGTTTTCCAACTGTGTTGTGAATGAGATATTTGATTTGTGTATTATTTATTCTTGAACATGTAAAAGGCTCACGCCGTGGATTGTGAAATAAATAAAATAAATAAATAAATAAAATAAAAAAAAAAATATTAATTTATTTTATTTAACATAACAATTATACAGACATTACAATACATAGACTATTTTATAAAAACTTAAATCTAAACATCCTCCTTATAAAGACAAGTCTCGTGTAAAGGAGGGTAAAGCTAAACTATTTTTTTTAATTTTTTTAATTTTATTATTCACTGTATATTGGTTATATTAATAGATATCAAACATCTTTTATAATGCATTTCCACAAAGTTACACTTGAAAATATAGAATATTTAATAAATATCAGTTATAAAATTCAATGTACAGAACGCGAGTTCATCGCTAAAATGCGATGTCTTCCAACTAACACGGTTAATCAGTTAATCAGAAAACATGCCCCAGAATTAATAATTATTCTGGGTAAATATGTGACGTGAACTTTTCAACAACAAAAAATCTATTTACATTCAAGAAATGATTGTCAATAAATCTGTTTTTGCATAAAAAAAACACCAGACTACCTAACAAACCTAACCCACAAATAATTAATTTTGTGCTTAATAAAACCGCAATATTGCACCTGATTATTATTCTCCAGATAAAATACTACATATACAAAAAAAAAAACAAAATAATTGATGTTTTGATGCCTTCATAATAAATTCCTAATTCTGTTTCATTCCATAAAATTGAGATGTAATGGTTTTTTACTACTATTTTTACTTTAGTTTTGCATATCCTTTATATTTGAGAAAGTCACAGAAGGATCGCTAAAAAATAATCAATGCCTTTTCAAGACTTCCAGCATTAATATGTTTGGTCGCAATATCAATTTTCCCTTTCAATTTTCAGTCTATCAATACCAAGTTGATACTTTTTTCATTACACATTTTTCAAGACAGGAAATAGAAAAAAACCTTCCAACTCAATTTTATGACTGATACAAGTTTTTGCTTGACGGTCTAAAAAACTATTCGTTAATTAATATAAATAAGCGTAAAAAAGCGTTGAAAGCGATGGGTGTAAGTCGCTCAATTCTATATTACATAAAATTATGCATTTGTAAAAAATAATATATATTTTACAAAAAAAAAAACATGACTTACCATTGCTTGCATATTGCCAGACACAGGGGCTGCATCAATTTTCAAACTGCCACTCAATAGGATTACCACATTAATTAAAAAAATTAGATGCATTTTTAGTAAAGATCTACCACAGCTAATTATCATTTTATCATTAGTTGTAGACGATTTATTTGAATTTTTATTTTCTTGTAATCGATTCTGGCATATATTTTCCATTTTATTATTACTTAGATTATTTATAACAAATGTCAATTTTTAATCATAAGAAAGCAATTATTGTAATTTTACAATATTTGCCTGTATATGTATAGTTTTTCGTAAGAATCAACAACTTTCGTAAGTAAATTGTTTGCAGTTCGTTACGATCTATTTAATTTTCAATCTATTTTAAATAATAGTCTTCAGAACACAAGAAAATCTTGTGAAAAATAATAATATATTTAAAAAAACAGCAAAAATTGCAACGTGAATTGCATTAAATGTAAATAATTATTGTATAAAAACTGACAACACCAAAATCAATTCGAATCGCGCGAAACGAAATTTAAATTATTGCGTTCGAATAATGATTGTCTTTTATTCGTTCATGGAACAACTTCTTTTAAATTTTATAATAAAAAAGAATAGAAAAACGAACGAATTACTTTATTGTCATAAAATGTTCGAAATTCAAACTTGACACTGTTTACTACGGTAATAATTTTATTATTATTAGAACACTTGCGATTTTTAAAATTTCGAATATAAAAATGACACGACAATATAAATTATTGTATTATAACAGCGAAGTTAACAATGCACGCGGAAATATGTAATTATTCGTGATTATATTACTTCTTTGTTAACTCAAATAATTGCGTAATTTTTATCTCTGATTGTGTGCGAGTTTTGTATCGATAACGCGGACAGACGTACACATCACACAAGCAACCGCGATAAACTAACTGAAGCAGCCGGTGGTATTAACTCTTTATATATAAATTTCCCGCGATGCGCAATAGCTTTCAGGAACTGTCGCTAGGGGGCAAATACATATGAATCTATATCACGTATGTTCTCCTATTTACTTTTTCCTGGAAGTCTAAGGACGCTGTTTCCTTCGAATTTTTACACGCAGTTAGCTAGTTTCGATTCTTATTACCTACCTACATTGTTTTTATGTCGAATTTGTAGAATTCCAGTAAAGCGCTTTTAGAATGGAAAATTCTCACTGACATCTTTTTATACTTAAGTTTTTCTCGATAAACTTTTCACATGAAATACAATGTATCATTTTTAACAGTAGGATTATTTTTTCTGACAGTGCATTATTTAATCTTACATCTTTCATCATCATCATCATCGCCCTCAACGCTCCTCTCGGGAGCACAGGGCAGAAACCAGCCTCCTCCATTCAGAGCGTCTCTGTGCCAATTGCGTCACCTCTTTCCACGACATTCCTTGCGCTCTGATCTTTACCTCTGTCCACCTAATCTTACATCTTTACAATACGAATTCTTTTCTTTGGGATATATTTATTTATTTAAATTTCTTTAAATCATATACGGCGTGAGCCTTTTACATGTTTATAAATTATGACAGATAACAACAACAACAACAAAAAAACATTCACACACAATCACATGGGTACAATATATAATATGTACTTTAAATAAACTTTTCAAATAAAACCACAAAAAAACAAAGAAGAAACTGGACATTATGAATGATTTGAATTCTTAAAATGGCTCGTCAATGATTTTTTATAAGTAGTTATGGAATCGGCAAAAATATCAGCCAAGAACCCATATTCATTTCCTAGTCTGTGAATCCTTCTGATAGGTGTATTGTGAAGATAATATTGGTTGACTTTATCGCAGTGAAATGAATAGCTTTGTCTAGTATTTCTGGATGGAATATGAAAATTAATGAGTTCTACCAATTCTGAGCTATTGAAATGATTATTGACGATTTTGTACAGAAGTATTAGGTACGCAATTAATCTTCTATCAGATAACGTATTTATTTATTTATTCTGATTTCATTGAATCGTTTGCAAGCCTTAGTGAAGTTTATTGATGACTATTTAGTTAGAAGACATCGCATTCCCTCGATAAACTCGTAATCTGTAGGTAGGTACATTGAATTGTATATTAATATTTTTATGATACTTTGTATTGATTTGAAATATTGCAACCAATTTACATTGAATAATAAAAAAAATAGAAAAAATTATCTTTGTGGGAGTAAAAATTAACGGTCTCTAGCTTCTAACACATTTCTATCTTATGAGCTTTTTATTTATTTTTTTCGCGTAAACAATTATTACGCCCAGCTAGTGTTCTCAAGAAATAATTTTTCGAGAAATTTACCGAGAATTTTCTCGGTAAATTTCTCGAAGTATTTTTTTTATTTTTTATTTAACAGTATAATAATAATAAATACTTTATTCAATCAATCAATAACAATGTACAAATGTTGAGACAATTTATCACCAATATGGCTACAATTAATTATGGAAACAAAAAATGTGCTAATAACTGATGAAAAATCTTGATTTTTGACACCCCACATGCCCATATTTAAGTTAAAAAAAAATGCAGGTTCGTACATGAAAAAAAGTGTTAATAACCTCTGATTTGGGCCTTAATCAGCCCCACAAATTTTTGGATCAATCAGGTTGGCTGCGAAGTGTACTGAGCGAAAGGTCATAATACCACCAAGAAAAATTATGGAGAGAAATTTCTCTTCCATCAGAGGAGAAATTCTCGGAGAAATTTCTCGTTCTCGAGAAATTTCTTTGGAGAATTTTCTCTTCTCACATCACTACGCCCAGCTAATCCTCTCCATTTCTTCTTTTCCCTTCCCCTTCCCATTCTTGTTATATCTGTGTGCTTTTTTTTTTTTAAATAAAAAAGATATATCTGGGTTTGTTATAAACCCAAATACAACCTTATACACCTTTCACACTAAGCTAAAAGCTTGTGCCGTGAAAGTTTTTATTTTTTGTTATAAAAAATTTATTATCTTATTTATATTACATACCGAAATTACCTAAGGACTTTTATTATATTATTTTTATATTTTATGTTGACCTTAGATATCGTAGGGGAACATGGGTCACAGTGGATCATGTTACACAGTGGATCAATTGAATTATTTTTTTTCCCACTAGTCACACACCTCTCTGTATTTGTTTGTTTTGAGTTGGTATCATTATCCCTCCAATTGATCAGTGAAAGATGAGCTGTTGATAAATATACATGTGTTTTTCAGCCGAAGATAAAATTAATAGAGTATATTTTTGTATCACTTTGATTGAATTTATGATATTTTCTTAAGAAATAGCAATATTTGGACTAATTGTGTATGTTATAGGACTCTTTGTATCCATATACAAGATAGTAATTGGTAAAAGATTTAAGCTATTATTGTAAATTATTTACAGTTTTGATTTTTATTATATATGTCAGGGTGGGTCACAGTGGATCATTTACAAATGGAAAAGAGTGCATTACGATCCACTGTTATCCATAATTAATTTTAATGATAAATCATTAAAATATGCTCTTATATATTTTTTTAGGTCAACATGCTCCAAAATTGATACACACAAGACAACAATTGGATTACATAGTCATGAATTAATGCAAAGTGCCAAAGACCAAATATGTATAGAGAAAAAAAGTATCAGAACTATATCTTAGTTGAAAAAATCATTAATGAGTGATGAAATTTATTTTATTTAGTAAAAAATATTAAGATCCACTGTAACCTATTGTGATCCAATGTAATCCGATGAGTGATCCACTGTGACCTACATGTGGGGTACAGTGGATCAGTTGCCATTTGAGAAAAAAACGTACGCAATTGTTAAACTACCTGGAATATTGAGAAAAATGTCTCATTATATCCTGAGTAAATAGTGTCACTAAGTAATAGAATAAAAATCCATTAGTTATATAGACTATATTTAAAGTTATAGTTTGTGAAAGAAATACTGATCCACTTTGACCCATGCTCCCCTACATTTTTTTAATTAAATACCACGTCATTTTGAAAATGGACGTAAATGTTGATCCTGGATGCTGTAAAGCGCCCTTGAAGTGATATAATCATAATACAACGCTATATAAATTGTAATATATTTTAATAACCGGGTTAGTTGGAAGACATCGCATTTTAGCGATAAACTCGCCCTCTGTACATTGAATTGTATAACCAAATAACTGATATTTTTAAGATGCTGTTTTAATTTGTATGTATTGTAACCAATGTACAGTGAAGAATAAAATAAATAAATAAAACATATAATATATAGAATGATAGAATCGTAGGAATATAGAGTGAATTGGATTGGATTGGTCTCAGTGAGTTTGGATTTTCTTCTCCATTCCTCCTCATTTTCTGCTAGTCTCTTTAATTTTAATTATGTGTCACAGTTCATGTCCTTCTTCACTTTGTCCATATTGCTGTCTCTTGGTTGGCCTCTACCGTTGTTAGGCATTGTGAATATTGATATTAGTGATAATATTACCTAAATGTAAGGTCTGATAGGTATCCTTACGAATCACTCCATCTGTCCCTTACATTTTAATAATAATAATCGGATGATTTTTTTAAGCGCCGTTTTGTGGACAGATCCACCTCAAGGGCGCATAGGATGTTTTAAAGTATTCGCTATAGCGTTGCAAAATATTAACAGTGACCTTACATATTGACGACCGGTGTGGCACGGAGGCTAACGCACTTGGCTTTGAGTCACGAGGTCCCGGGTTCGATTCCCGGCCAGGGCAAAATGAAGAATGACCTTTTTCAGATTATCCTGGGTCTGGGTGTTACATGTATATGTGTTTAGTGCATTGTATATATGTATCGTCGTGTTAGTACCCATAATACAAGATTCATATCTTAGTTTGGGACTAGCTCGGTCTGTGTGAATTGTCTATACGTGTTATGTTATGTTATATATATTCAGTTTAATCCATATGATTTCTTAAAAAGATGCTTTTTCAAATGGGTCTTAAACTGGGTCAAGGTCTGTGCTTCCCTGATGTTTAATATCGAATAGATATGATAAATTGAAGTTAATCGTTGTAATGGCAGTTTTTACCAAATTAAGGATTAGCTCAACATAAACTAAATATTAAAATATTGGGTGCATTCATTGCATCGGTGCTTAAGTAGTACAATTCCATAATGAAATTAAAAAACAATTGTTTTTCTACCAATTTATAAAATTGAGAGAGACGTCTTTCGTCTTACAAGGACTTTGTCAATCTTTGATTGTAAAACGAAAGACCACATTTCTATCCCAAAATAAAACAATGTTACTACTACAACTATACCGTCACGGCATATCCCACAAATGGGGTAACCAGCAGAACAGCTGCATGTAATAAACATGCAGGCCGTCTTCTCTGTGCTAACAAAAAAGAAGACATTCAAGATGAGTGGCAAACCTCATAGCTGAATTTGAGAGTAACATACTATAAAACAAAATTATAGTAGAAAAAACATTTGTTTTAAATTTTACTATGAAATATTGAGGTACCTACTATTATTTGATGGGTAGTTTCTAAATTATTTGACCCACAGGTAAAGTTTGGATGCGAATTTATTGATTCATTCTTTACTCACCAATATATTGTTATTAATAAATTGGGGCAAGCCATAATCATTCTTACATTTCAAGTAGAATCTTGTCTTTAAAAGAAGTCTTTTGTCAGTCAGTCAGTAACATAATAACATGGCAATAAATCCACCAGGCCTGATGATGCATCATCTGTACTCCTTACAGTGTACAGTTATAAATCTGCCACACGAAATCGTTTTACAAATCATAAAATTGTATCGAGAGATGTATAAAACACATGCTAAATAAAGTTATAATGCGTTATCATCAGTGATTTTACTAAATCGATTAATTTATTTAACACCTTAGAGACCAGGGAAAGAATACGACCCCCACTCTTTTTTGTACGTTTTCGAATGTCCTGTTAAAAGCAATTAGTGTTTGAAAAATCTCACTTATAAGAAAGTTAACATACCTTTATGAATCCGAATTTCTCATTTAATCTAATTATTTATTTATATGTATACATTCTCAAAAATTAAATATATATTTAAAAAAAAAAGTTCCCATAAGTCTTAAGAGAAAGCTTTACGATTCATGTGTCCTGCCAGTGATTACATAATGGTCTAGAGACTATGACGCTAAATCAAATTCTCAAGGACGGCTGTGTTTTGGGTAAGAGAAATCGACGTGCGTGCATGAGAAATTGTATGAATGTAAAAGAAGCGAAAGAAGTATGTAAGGACAGATCAATATGGCGTTTCGTTCTCTCTGCCTACCCCACATGGGATACGGCGTGAGGGAATAGACATTGGTTACAATAATACAAATCAAAACAAAGTATCATAAAAATATCAGTTTGACAATTCGATGTACAGAGGGCGAGTTTATCGCTAAAACGCAATGTCTTCCAACTAGCCCGATTATTTTACATGTAGAGGATTAAAAGTTTATGAGTAGGTACCTATATTGAAATGAAATGAAATGAAAATGTTTTTGTTCCTCGGTATTTGAGTGATTCGTCACGGAAAGGGTTTGACCATAAGGCACATTTATTATTATTAGAGATGCAACGAATTTTCGGCAACTATTCGGTGTTCTGCGTATTCGGCTACATTTTTACTATTCGGCCGAATACCGAATATTTAGTCTTTTATTCGGTATTCTGCCGAATAGTTTAAAATGTACAACTGGAAGGAACTTATAGCTTGTAGCTTGTTGCTATTTCATTGTCAGCTGCAGATGCATAATAATTATTAATCCTCAAATATCTAATTAATTAATTTAATTTGATATGGTGTGAAACAACATAATATTGTTATTATTAATGTTGGAACACAAAAATTTTAAAAATATGTACCGCGCTGCTAGTCTAGTACCTACATGTATGTCTATGATATATCTATTCGAAGATGCGCGGTCGGGAGTAATGAACGCTCCTGCCATTATTTTACCGAATATTCGGTTATGTTATGGGTTAGTTGGAAGATATCGCTTCTGCGATAAACTCGCCCATTGCACAATATCATTTATTTGTATCACCTTGTTTTATAACTTGGTAATTATGTATGCTTCTTATTGTGCAATAAAGTTTATTATTATTATTAGGCACATGATCTTGCATAATATTCGGTATTCGGCTAGTATACTATTCGTTGCATCTCTAATTATTATGTTTTACAATACATGGTAGGTAAGTACATAGTTATACTTGATATAGGTATAACATTTAAATGATGAGTAATGTTTTAGCATAATAATTTCTCGGAAAGATCAATACACTCCAGTTGTGGCGCGTTTACCCTATTATTATTACATATTTGATTCATCCATAGGAATCCCTCAATTTTTTTCCTCCCATGGGATCACGTGGGTACAGGAACCCAGACTAAATGTATGCAAAATTAGAACATTTTGTTAAATATATCTATCTATATCATCAAACTTATACAAGTAGGTTATCTTTCGTGTAATGAACGTGCAAGCTGTCCTCTTCGTAGCATAAAGACATTCAGGAAAAGTAGCAGTAGGTATATCGTTATGCGATCTTCTCTTGACATTTTTTCTTGAGGCCAACTATTCTTCTGTCCTTCTTTCTTTCTGTGGGGCCATTCAATGGCATGCATATAATTTTAGTTTGTTTTTTTTTTTATTTATTTGATTATTAATTTTTTAATGTGCACACTGTGTAAATAAAAATGATTTGTTTTATTAAAAAATGAAAAAAAAGAAAGTTGGGAAAGAATAAAACTAATAACGAATGTTAGGATTAAAAAAACATTACTAAAAATATTGCTCTAAAAATATAAAAGTCAAACATTGCGCTTGAGAATGACAGGTTACCTGTTGAAACCTTGGCCGCGCGTATAATAATTTTTAGTGGTATTTGTAAAGTTTTTTGACTCGAAACATTCGTAATTATGTTTAAAAACTACCACAACGTTACCGCCAAATCAATAAATAATATTAAGTAAAGAATAAAGCTGTTAAAAAAATATATGTTGGGGAATGTGTGTATTTTTTACTTTTTGGTTTTTTTTTTAATATTTACATACATTTAGAAAGTGAAAGTTTTGTAGATATTAATGAGTTCCGTTGTGTGTGCGAGATTGACAGTTTTTATATGTTTATTTTGTATGTTATTGCTGAAGTGTGCACTGCTCAAGTCACTCGATAACGGGTGCATAGTCAAAAAATAAAATAAAAGTGTGCACTGTTTGGATTTAAGATTGTTGGAATGTTATCATTACTTACATATTTTTATTTTACATGTCTTTCATCTGTTGTGTACCATATTAAATTTAAAAAACTAATAAATAAATTGATCACAATATATACAAGTTTATAGAGAAATGCATTCAAATTTAATACAATCAATATAGAGAGGGTGAGTTTATCGCAAAGGCAGCTAGATCCCCTCCGCTATGGTAATGAGCAGGCCTGGGTGCCTGATGTTGTGGCCAATTCAGTTAGCTCGATGTTTGTTGGTTGTTTTAAGGAGTTGCTTTCTTTCGCCTACCCTGATTAACAACACCTCTTCATTTTCGACGTCTCCCGACCAATTTGGATTTTCATCATGCGTTAAGCACAACCAAGTATAAAGCGAATAAAGAAAAAAGAGAATGACACAGACAAAACAGCTGACCTATGATGAGTGTGCATTCACAAAGTGTCGTTTATAATAACTTTATTGTTTTATTAATTTCCTCAAATTAATTAATTCAGGAAAACCACAAACAACAACCAGAGAGATTCCATATGATTATTGTTATAAGAATAACGTATAATTATTTTATTATAGGTATATTATAATATCTAAAACAAATAATAATATTATTAATGTGCATTGTATTGTATTGTCTAGAATAAGGAGCATTATTCATAACTTAACAATACAATTAATCGTTGTTGTATACCTACTTATGGTGACCATAAACTATGAGAAACTATTTTTTAAAGATGTAGGTATCTGGGTTTTTGTCACTGCCCAAAAGAAAGTTAATTTAATAATTTTATTTATTTTAATTTTATTTTATTTTTTACAATATTTAGAATCAAACAGTCGTTACACAATATGTTGACAATTAATACATTTAACATGTAGACCAGCGAAGATTCCACTCTTACCAGAAATGTCTCAGTCTTGAGGAAAAAAAAGTAAAAGTTAAAATTCTCTAAAAAAGTCAAGTTAATTTAAAAACAACGATAATACAATACTTAAAACAATACAAAAACATAAATATAAAAGCAAAAAATCCTAAAATACTAGAAATCAGTCCTTCAGTCACATTAGTCTTGAGATAGAAGGTAAAGTTAATAATAAACTTTATTGTACAATAAGGAGCATACATAATTACAAAGTTATAAAACAATGTGATACAAATAAATGATATTGTGTAATGGGCGAGTTTATCGCAAAAGCGATATCTTCCGACTAACGCATAATTTACAAATTTGTTCCTCTGTGTTTGTGGGTTGGCAGCTGCGTATTCGTTGGATTTGCATCCTAAGTTTCGGTCCACCTGCTGGGGCCATCTTCTTATTTAGGATAATATTTTATCTGGAAACACAAAGTCATCATTATCTTGTGAAAGTAAAAGTGACCCATGTGCATAGAATTAACTAAAATCTATTGCTCTGTGACTGAGTTATTAATTTGATGGATGTCCTCTACATCCCCGGCAAATTTACTTAAAGAGCAGTCCTCCACACTATGGCTTATCGTTTCAATTTGATGACCACATGCGGACACATTTCCGATGATGGGAGGAAGTCTTCATTATCTTGGCCAATATCCCGCCCGTGAGGACAATTTTGGTTTGAATAAGTGGATGAATAGGAAATACGGTTCCTGAAATATCCGGATGTGAGGTGAGTCTCTCGTCAATGTCTTGGGTCTGGCGTGTTTCATGTTTATGTGTTTTGTGCACTGTATATAATTATGTGTATCGTCGCGTTAGTACCCATAACACAAGATCCATATCTTAATTTGAGACTTACTTGGTCCCTACGAATTGTCATATGTTTTGTTAAAACAACATAATATAATCATCAGTCTTCTATAAAACATGGTCACCATACAGAACAAGAAAAAGCTTTAAACCAAAGTGTCTATAACCAATAATGCCCTTATAGAAAAATGTAGAACACGTGTTGGCAACTGTATGAATGGCTATACTTAGTGGTTATAATCATAATAATATTTCTAGTTCATTTCCCTTTAGTGATTATAATAAGGTACGAACACTTATTACAGAAACCTTCAGAACAATACTAACATTGAAATTCCTATACTGCATTTCATTCCTCAAGGCGCCACTTGCACATGAATCACTGTAATGTCTGCAGGGTGATGCAGATTGTAAGTTTCAGAAAAATATCCATCAATGCGCTGGACGAGACTTACATACATAGCCGAGCTGCAGGGCTACTCATGATACGTCCTTATTAATCTTGTTTTATCTTAATCCTATGATTTGCGAAGTGACTATCTCCCTTTTCCTACCTATTCTTCTCCTTTTTTACCTCCTCTTTCCTTTCTTTAAGATTTTCTTTTTGTTAAAGTTGCATGAAATTGGGTTAGTTGGAAGAAATCGTGCCTCTGCGATAAACTCGCCTTCTGTATATTGATTGTATGATTGTCTTTGTTTTAAATGTATTTTTATGTGAATTTGCTTGTAATCAATGTACAGTAAAGAATAAATAAATAAAAAATAAAATAAATAAACTAAAGTCAAAAAGTTTGCATGCCAATCCCACGGTATCTGAGAATAGTCGTTTAGGGCTCAGTTTTGAGAATTTCGCTACCTGCAAGCGAAATTTCTATTCCGCACCCCCACCAAATTTGAAGTATTTAATAATAGTAATAGAAAAATTAAAATAGTATTCAAATATTTATAGTAGGTATTTCACGATCTTCCTGGTGAAGATTTTACAAATTTGTGAGATCACGATTGGTCACTTTACATAGATTTTTTTTTCAATTTTCCGTCTGCCCTTCATAGCCCGGGGCCAAATAAGCACTATTATAGTAGGTATAGCAGAGATCTGTAACAGTAATAAAGAAGAGATGATGATTCTGGTTGGGCCATGTTTTGTTAAGAATATCCAATTAGTTGGACAAAAATAAGCAACACTCTTTTTTCATTCACAAGGTTTCTGACTGTCTGTACGTCCTTCTTTTACAATACACCGTTTCTATAGCAACGACATAAAACGTAAAAAATGTGGGGGAAAGAAGCGACTAAGTTGATGAAGAGGCATTGTGAATAGAGAATAAAATTAAATATAGTTTATTTAGGTTGGTTGGAAGAGATTGCGCCTTTGCTATAAACTCGCCTTCTGTATATTGATGTATTTAACCCTTAATTTATCCTTGGTGCCTTTGAGGCGCCTGGCGTTTAAAGTGATTGCATTTCAGTATAAAGTTGTTTGTTTTAAATGAATAGTAAAGAATGAATAAATAAATAAACAGTTTTCAATTTCACTCTTTCCATTAATTGAGTAGATGTTTATATTGCAAAACTCCATATTATTTTTTTATAAAATAGTATTTTTCAGTCTGAAAATGACTTTGTAACTCGAAAGTTGGTCACTCAATCGTTAAAAAGTAGGTAAATTTAAACCATTTGGTGTGTGTGTGTGTGTGTGTGTGTGTGTGTGTGTGTGTGTGTGTGTATTTTAATAAATTCACTTATTGCATCAGTTCATAGTTATTTCGTATTCAATGTGTGGGAATATATTAAACTGTTCCAAAAGAATCTGAGCTGTTTTAGATGGTAAATTATCATTTCAAATCATGTCACGTATTCAAATACGTATGACATCGGAAACAAGGAAAATTTTGCACTTTTCCGGTCGCTAGTTTCCGAAAATTGCCTTAAATGGCACACCTAGGCATTTCATAATGACTTTATATTGTATTTGTATGCAATAGCGCCATCGAAGTCATGCATATCAAGTAGATGCAAATGCTTCGATGGAATCATTATATTATTAATCATCGAAAATTTTATATGATTCATTGACCGTTGCAAATTGTAAATGATTCGGTTATAGGATAAAAATATCTGTAACCAAGTTAAATCTTTTGTGTGATTCTGGAAAAGACAGGAGTTTCTGTAAAAGTTTTCAAGTGCTACGCAAAAAAATGGGTATAAAATCATACGTATGAATTGACTACGTAAAAACGTTCGCGCTTTCTCACACCCCCTCTTTCAGATAGATACACCCTCTTCGTCAATCTTACATCATCCATTCGCTCCACATGTCCAAACCATCGCAACTTCAATAATTCATAATAGAAAATTGAATAAAATAAGACCAGAATTATGTTGAATGAAATTTGGTGTAATAACCAAGATGAAGGTAATTACCTAAGTTGCGGTAGTAGGGCCATATGGAAAGAATAAATGAAGACAGAATGACAAAAAGTGTAAATATGGCTGACGGAAAGAATATTTGAAGACGTGGCCGACCCAGGATTTAGTGGCTAGACCATGTGGACCAGATCCTAAAAGGAGGACACGTGCTGAGTAGAATGAACAGGAGAGCATGTATGAATGTGATGAGAGCAAAACGGGCAGGAGGAAGTGGCACTCGATCTTTTCTGCCCACCCTTCAAGCGAAGCATCGCGATGGTTTGTATACATTAAAAATAATATATACAAATTCTCCATTTATGGGAGGTAACTACCATGATTTTATACTACCACGGTATATCCCACAAGTTGGGTAGCTACCAGACCAGCTGTATGTAATTAACATGCAAGCTGTCCTCTCCGTGCCAATATAAAATCAAGACATGCAGGATGGGTGGCAAACCTCATCGATAAATTTGAGATTTAAGATATCTTAATTTTTTCGATCACCTGCCTTTTACAGGACACTCGAACACTTACGGAGAAGAGTGGGAGACCAATTCTGTACCGGATGTTCATTTTATTAATTCAGATGAATAATAATATAATATCGTCGTTGCATAGTCAAAAAGGGACATAATATGAATTCATAAATGTTTTGACATTTCTAGAATAAACTGCTCATAATGACATTACAACCATTATATAAAGTGATTCTTAGTATCAAATATTAAAATTCAATACTTAAAGAATAATATCACACGCCAATAAAAAAATCTAAACTACAGTTTTAATACCTTAATGAACAGTTTTAAAAGAGTATGCCCAAATAAAAATGTGCGCACATGTCTCCTCTTGAATATGCAACGGCAATAGATTATACCAAAAGTTTCAGGAATGCTTTGTGCTTTCGAGTTTTCAGAATTAGTGAAACATTATTCCAGTAGAAATCCCGCTGCATTACACACAATATATTATATAATTATACAATGCAGCGAATGATAGCTGCATCAGTATATGATGTATTCATATGTAGACTATGGCAATAATTATAACAATAATGTATTAAACATGCACGTAAATGTTCCAGGAATCGTAATCAAATGTCCCAGAAGATGAATTCTGAGAATGATTCGACTGACGTCCAGATGAAAACTAACTTTAAATTATTGATACGACATAGCTCGGTTTTTTTTATATTACCTACAATGTTTGTAGCTCCACAACTCTGTATCTAATTCATATTATATCATATGTGTTTTTACATTTTTATGTATGTTTTAGCATTTTTTAGTCTTCCTGTATCTTTTTATTTTATAAAGTGTTTCAAATTTATGTTTATTAGTTGGTTAGAAAAGGATCTTGATTGGTAAATTGTTATATTATTTATTCCTACAACTGTATGATCCATATAGAATAAATAAAAAAATCATAGAATAAAAACCCAAACAAAGAAATTGGTGTTTTATTATAACATATATTTTTTTAACTTATCATACTTTTATGTATTTGAATCTATTTATTTAAAATCTCTGGTTTTTTATTAATGAAACAGGTACTTACATTTTTTATATATCTATTTATTTAATTATTTTGTCTATGATATCATTTTGCATACTGCGGTTGCCTTATTTTAGCATTTTAATTGATTTTTTTATCCAATTTATTTCAAAGTCTGATTATTTTTAATTTATTTTATAATTTTTATTAAAGAATTTTAATTTGAAATAACTGCTTGCTAATTTTTGTTTTTGATTTATTTTAGTTTAGTATCTTACTCATTTGGAAATTTATAAGCAATTCAGTACTTAAATTTATGTTATCATGATATTAATTGATTTAACATTTTTTAAAGGCTTCTCTGGTAAATAAAGGAACTCTGCTGGTCCACATGTTGAGTGTGTATTTTTTCAACATATATTATTATTCTGTAGTTGACAGTTTGATTCTGTAAATATTGTGAAACAAAATGTATGTAAATAATTTAAAAACAGGAATCGTAGAGGCCGACCGAGAAACGTTTACACGAATCAGAAGTTGGAGGAAATTTGGTATAGTACTTACGTAGAATTGGAATGACTGGCAAAAGACAGAAAGAAATAGGGAAGCATAAGAAAAAAGAAGATGAACCAAGCTTGTTGCCGACCAATCTAATAAATTTATATTAATTAGGATTGGTGTGTGGAATACAGATTTTTTTTCTTTCATTTTTCTTATTGTTTGTGTTTTTACTGTTTTTTTGTGTTAAGTGTTAATATGGCGTGGTAAGATGGAAGAAATCACTATATAGTGATAATCTCGCCACTGCATATCATCACATTTTTTCTTATGTAAACTGATTTTTTTGATTTTGTTATGTGAATGATGATGTGCATGAAGAAGAAAAAATAAATAGATAGTACCTATCTCAAAATAAGTTTAAACAATCATACAAACAAACATAATTTATTATAAAAATAATAATATTGTGACATGGCATTATTTTTTCATTGACGATTTGGACACTTTTTGTACAATTGAAAAAGATTAGTAATGAAAAGCTCATATGGCATATAAATCAATTAAGTTAGTTAAGTATTAATAACAATGTGTCATTCGTAAAATAACGAATATATATTATTTATTATTCTGGTTACAGAGGAAACAAACCATTGCCGCATAGAAATAAACAATACTTCGCTTGGGAAACCGATGATACCTGATTCCAGTGGATATTTTTGACGTGAGTCTTTCAAATTTTAAAGAGAAGTTTCTCTGAGTTCTTTGTTCCAGAGTTCTGAGTTCCAGACTCTGAGTTCAGAGTCATGTTTTCTGCCTGTTGCTCTCTAACTTCGTAATAACCTATGCAGATATAATGGTGTGAGTGAGGGGATATAAGCTTTTGTGCTGCTTAACATAACATAACATAACATGTACAGACAATTCACACAGACCGAGCTAGTCCCAAACTAAGATATGAATCTTGTAGAATCTTGCTTATACTATCTTTTGAGGTGATAAGAGATAATATGATATATATATAAATGAATAAGCCAATTTGATACCCATCACAATGTATTTGTTTTGTTGTCTTCTTTTTAATTTATTTGTTATTTTTTTTATTTTCTACATAAATTTGTGAGTGTATGTGTGTTAATATTTATTAATGCTACCTCCAATATCACTATATACCTAAGTATGTACCTTCAGTATAAATATTTTATAATTTTTATAGTTTTAAGTGGAATTAATTTTAATTTTAATAATTGCAAATAAATTTTAATTTTCTATAATTTATTTAAAGACTTTGAAGACTTCAAACTTCTGTGCTATCCGGGTGGTCGATGGGTTCTTCAATGTTGTGTCGGATGTGTCAATAATACTTACTGTTGTGTCGTCCTGTCTCCCATGGTGGAGAGTAGGTTTGGGAGGGATATCCCTTTGAGGAGTGTTTACTGTTTTCACAGCCTGGCAACTCTGGGACTTGGGATTATTCAAAGTCTTATTACATGTCTCTGGAAACCTCACATCGACCTTCTGTTATTCACCATCTTGGAATTTTACATCTTGCATTAAGCGGTGAGGTTTGCCACCCATACTGAATATCTCGATTTTTGTCAGTATGGCTTGCGTATTTATTAGATACATGCAGCTGGTCTGTTGGCACTTGTGAGATATGCTGTGATGGTAAAATATATTTTTTAAGAATAAATTTAACAAAATTTTTCAATCTGAATTAATCATATCATCTCTCGAGCAGCGCTTTTGTCAAGATAACTTGACATTATCAAGAGAACTCAAACAGTGTCCCTGTTTAAAAAAAAAAAAAAAAAAAAAAAAAAAGGTTGCCCATCTCTTGATCCATTTAAAATGGCAACAAGATTAATTAAAAACATTCACAACATGTATGCAGTTTGCGCATGTCGATGTTATATTATAATAATAATATACAGTTTGCGCATGTCGATGATTGATCTCACGATAAATCCCAAATGATCCACAAGGAAATAATAATATTCTAGTAAAACATCTGCATATTATTAAAATAAAGTGTGTTGTCACAATAAAAATTTAAGAATTATTTCATTAGTTAGATCTAAATGGAAATTCCAACCGAAAATAAAATCTCATACGTCATTTGGTTCATCTGAGTAATTAATCCAGATTTTTACGAATTGATAAAGAACACATACTTATTGAAATAAGTAATGCCACCCATTTAAAATGTCTTATTTATTTACGCGATGAAAATACCACCTTTATTCTGATTACGTATGTGAGTTTTATAAATTTCCGATTTATATAAGACGTTGTTATTTTTACAGAAGGATGTGACATACAGCTAATTTTATTTATTTACCAGCTGACCCGGCAAACGTTGTTATGCCATTATACATTATATATCGACCGGAGTTGAAAATTATAGAATTACTAATATCGCTATTAAAAATAGGGGTTGATGATAAAAGGGTGAAAATAGTGAAAACACAAGTAAATCAAGTTAAAAATATAAGCAGGATTAATAAAAACAACAGACATTTATTTGTCCCATTATCTTGGATATTTACCAAGTTCTATTTAATGTATTAATTATTACATAAAATTGATAATTTTAATAATAATAATATAATCTTTATTTCATATTTTAAACATACAATTCACATTTATCAAATCACATATAAAGATATATTCATAAAAACTGTGCAACCAACGAACGAAGCCCGTTAAGTCATTGAAATGACATGTCAACAGGCTCCGCTCATCTTCACATCCAACTTATAACTAAAAAAAAGTTAAATACAACTAAATTACTCCTATAAATGCCTACAAATCCATTTAACACTCACACTACAGTTATATGTACATATTTCTATTTTTTCTGAGCCAATTCTTAAATAATAATTTTAATTTACCAATTTTGTCACACTTTTTTATGCAGAGTGGCAGCGAATTGAACAACTTAGGAACCAAGCACTCCAGAGTGCGATCACCATACTCCATAATCATAACATAATTCATACAGATTGAGCTAGTCCCAAACTAAGATATTATGAATCTTGTATTAAGATACACGTAATCATTCTGGTACTCCAATACAGCTGCTCCCATTTTCCAAGAATCACAGTTTGGTACAACTTCCATACAAAGCAAAGGAGATAGTACCCATGTGATGTACCAAGGAAACAAGGATTTTGCCCCCAGTTACCCCGTTTACGGCTTCTACCTACCTCCTAAATAGAGATCTTACAGCAATGCCCTACATATTGTACTAAGTTTAACATTTTTTTACTATACAGAGCAGGCACACCCAACCTTGTTTAACACGGGTGCAATTAAAAATAATGAATAAATAAATAAATCTTTATTGGTATCCAAATACACAGTGTACAAGTATATACAATTTCTTCCAGCCAACCAAAATATAGTGAACACAATTTGAATCAAAAGAAATTGATGAAATATTACGAACTTTACAACAGCGTATTTTGCAACATAAATATAATTAAAATAAAGCCCAGTGATAATAACAACTTGTAATTTTTTTGAAGATTTAATAATTTAACATTAATCAAATTGTAATCAATATACAGGGTTGGGAAAATATACATGATAGAATTTGTAATTATTTTTTAGATTTATAATTTTAGTTCTTTGATACTATATTTTTTTTAAATATGTATCTGGGTTTTTGTTATAAACCCAAATACAACTTTATACACCTTTCACAGTTAGTTAAAAGCTTGTGTCATTGAAGGGGAGTTTCCCGGCACCTGGGATCAAATCACACACCCCTTGTGCATGCACCTGTAGTCTGGAACAGGCTTCCACAAACGATCAGAGAAACGCAGGACATATCTCGTTTCAAGAACCAACTGAAAACTTATCTATTCAAGAAATCTCACGGAATAATTCAAGCACAACCTTAGTTAGCAAAGAGCGCCCTTGAGGTGGATTTTTTTCACAAAACGGCGCTTTACAAATCATCCAAATAATAATAATAATATCTCCGTGCCATCAGCAAATTAACAAAATCTGGATAGGTGGCAAACCTTATCGCAGAATTTAATATGTAAAATTTCTTAATTAAATTTTTGACACTTTTGTTTTGCAGGACACTAGAAAATTACGGAAAAGAGTGGGAGTCCTAATCTTTAACGGGAATCCCACGGGATTACAATATATCAAAGACTTCAACATTAGTTTCTGTTATCAATTTACTGATAAACAAATAACTAAAGCAATAATATTATTATACCCGTTCCTAATTCCCCGAAATGTGGAATCAATTCCTGGGTGTGTCTTCCTATTGCGTAGGAATATATATTATCGACTGTCCAGTTCCAAAACTCAACAAGTCAAATATTTCGAATTTTTTAACTAATTGGTAATACACACAATCAACGCAACTCTTTTTATTCCACAAACAAACAAAAAAAATGTAAAAAAAACACACAGTTCTCTTTATATATTAAATTAATTAATATTTCCCTGTGAAAAAAATAATTTACATAGGTATCCTAATCTTCAATATTCCACAAATAAATATTTCGAATTGTGTAATATTATTCCTCTGGGTTTTCCACGGCTTAAAAATGTTCAAAAATCAGAGATATACGAAATCGGTAATTCATAGAAAAAATCGGTCATGCGGCCGATCAATAATTATGCATCCAGTTTTAAACTAACGTTGGTTGTAACTGTAAGACAATACGTTGTAAATGCGTCGATGTTGGAACACAAAAATTCCAAAAAAATGTACCGCACTTCAAGTATGACTATGACAAATTGGCGATTTTTACACGCCTAAAAAATGCTTCAAAAATGGCAATTTATCGATAAGGTGTATTCCCGTGGAGCACCCGGTAAAGAATTGGTCTCCCACTCTTCTCCGTAAATTTTCGAGTGTCCTGTAAAAGGCAGGTGTTCGAAAAATTAAGACATTAAATCTTAAATATTCAGCGATGAGGTTTGCCACCCATTCTGAATATCTTGATTTTATATTGGCACGGAGGGGACAGCTTGCATGTTTATTATATAGAAAAACTTTCACCTATTGTTGGAGTGCTAATGCGTAGGGATCTATTCGATAAAAAGATTAAGCATATAATTTATAACTCTTTTATACTACCTCATATTACATATGGCATTTTAGCATGGGCCCATAGCAGTTCCCATAATTTAACAATAATGCAAAGACTTTTAAACAAAGCATTGAAAATAATCTTTGGACTGCATAGAAGAACTAGAACAACTGACCTTTACACAAGAATTAAACTTAGAAGAAATTATCTTTGTTGAAAAAGCCAAACACATCTATAAAATTAAAGAATAATCTAATAAAACCAGACCTGAAACTAACCACAAACACTGAAATACACACCCACAACACGAGACAGAACCACCTACGAACCACCCTCCCGAGAACAAAATAATAGAAGGCGTAATGGATTCCTCCATACATCCATCAAATTATTCAACAGTCTACCTGCATATTTGAAGGATGCTAGGAGTCTTAACATTTTCAAAAGAAGAATTAAAAGATACGCAAGGACATTAAAACTCAACACTGACAATAGACACCTGTAACTTGACCAAAATTTCCTATATGTTTAAAAAACTGTTTCCATTCATACCAGTGGCTCAACTACTGACTGAGGAAATTTAAAAAAAAAATATCATTGCACTGTAATATAATATTTTTCTACTACATAATATCGTTGTACTGTTGTTTTATTATTGAATAAATAAATAAATAAAATTATTTGCATCTGGTCTGCTGGCTACCCCACTTGTGGGATATGCCGTAATGGTATGGTAAGACATTAAATTTGGACTTGTTGCGTTCTGGAACTGTACAGTCGAATTATAATTATTTATATTATATTATATATGTAGGTATTTAAAACAAAAGTAATTATTGTTTTACCCACAGTGAGTAGTACAAAGCAATGAGTAATTCCGTATGGGTATGTTATAATTGTGATTGACAATTGATAAGAATTTGTTTATTTATTTATTTATTCAAGTTTATTTCTGTGCGTAAATAGTAGTGATTATGTGTAATACATTTTTCAAGTGTTTCCTTTATTATTCTTGTAAACTCATGATAAATTTCATTGGCGTATTTAGAATTTTCTTTAGGGGGCAGCAATTTGACATTAATTGCAAATTTGGTAAGTATAGAAATTTGAAATGTTCCTCGATCTCCGCGTTTTTTGATAAAGGATAGGAACCTATTTGAATATTTTTCTGCTTGTAATAAACACGCAAGCCGTCCTCTCCGTGACAACAAAAAATTAAGACATTTAGAACGGATGGCAAACCTGAATTTAAAATGTAACATGTCTTTATTTTTTCGAATACCTGCCTTTTACAGGACACTCGAAAACTTGCGGAAAAGAGCGGGAGACCGATTCTTTGTCGGGTGCTCCACGAAACATATTAATTGTTCAGTCAAAAGTTATTGAGTTATCGATTATTAAGCTTAACAAACCAACATCTGGTCGAAGAGTGTCTAGGAAGAAAGTAGGTACGATGGAGACTGGATGGATATCCATAGGTCGACCTCAGAGACGGTGCAGTGGCTTTCTGGACGGGAACCAAGGATTTGATTTGGAATGATTATTAATACAATGAATGAAAGTTAGTGTTGAAAGTTGATGTTGGAGTTGGTGTTGAAAGTTGGTGGAATGAAAGTTGGTGTAGTT
Source organism: Athripsodes cinereus (assembly GCA_947579605.1). Lineage (NCBI taxonomy): Eukaryota > Metazoa > Arthropoda > Insecta > Trichoptera > Leptoceridae > Athripsodes > Athripsodes cinereus. The sequence continues at coordinate 1,846,235 of OX388326.1, read as the reverse complement.
ACAAGGATGAATGTGAATAAGTTACGATGGTTTGGGCATGTGGAAAGAATGAATGAGGACAAAATGACCAAGAAGATATATTTGGCTGAGCGGAATGGTGCTCGGAGACGTGGACGCCCGAGGATCAAATGGCAAGATCATCTAAAGCAAATCTTATAGGACCGTCACGTGTTGAGCACATTAAACAGGAGAGCATGCCTGAGGAATGCCATGCGTGATGGCGTGTATGTATATATGTTTTAATATACTTATACCGAAGCCATATACAAAATTTAAAGCAGAATAAGTAAACTAGACAAAAAAAAAACAAAATAAATGACCCAGCCTACTCTAAATAGGATAGTATCTAAATGAATATATTAAAAAAAACGATAGGAAGTGATAAAATGAGACATTGTTTTGTTTTCATTATCAAGGTTTTAGGTATAATAATATATAAAGAATTATTTATTATAAAGTTATTAATAACAAAGTAGATAATATAGGTACCTAATAACTGTGCCATGCAATGGAAATTGGCACGCATTGCAAGGACTATGCAGATTAGCTGGAGGAATCTTCGCTTAACATAAACACATAATAAATTCGCTTGTCGTCTATTCTATCAATAATTAAATGCAAAGATGGGCTGTGTATCATTGACTAATAGATTTTTACACGGATTTACTCAGAGGTTTTACTTTCGACACTGTGTTGAATTTGATAGCTTGTCATTATGTGATTAAAATTTTAGCGAATTATTACAAAAAATATATTTATTACACGATCTACATAAATGTGTGTTTTTTTTAAATTACATTACCTACAATGAAATAACGGACCAGTGTGGCTGGTCTGTTGCTTTGGAACAAAATTCCCTATAATTTGCTAACTCTGGAGAGTCTGGAGGTTTTTAAGGCAGGGTTAAAGACCCTATTGTTACCCAGAAAATGTTGTGATTCTTGAATATGGGCCCTTGCGATGGTTTTTCCACAAAACGGCACATCTTAAAAAAATGTCTGGTTATTATTCTTATAATTATTGTGAACATACACACATACATTTGAACATACTAAAATACTTATATGGATATTCGTCCGCTGTCACCTACTTGAGTGTAAGGTAATAATGATTGATAATTAATTATGGAATCAATGTTAAATTGATAAACATATCTATAAATAAATAGACAATTCAGGAAATCAGGAAGTTCATACATATTTATAATAATTATATATTTTATCATTCAGATTCTCTTGAAGGGTAGGCAGAAAGGATCAACCCTCATATTTTGTCTAAAAATTTAGATTTTTTTTTGGTTGCCTATTAATCTATCCATCTAAGTATGTTGGATGTTGGATGATTTATTCGGCGCTGTTTAATCGAGCATCCGTCTCAAAGGCGCGGGAAACTATGTTAGAAGAGCGTAGTCTTCAACTTATCTCAATAGATATAGCATTCTAGCGATAAACTCGTCCTCTGTACATTATTGAACTGTAAAACTGATATTTTTATGATACTGTGTATTGATTTGACATAATGTAACCAATGTACAGTGAAGAATAAAATAAATAAATAAGTGGGTTAGGCAGAGAGAACGGAACGCCTTATAAATCTTTCATTACATTCTTCTTCCGCTTCATCTATATTCATACAATATTTCTCATACAAAAACGTCAATTTCTCTTACTTAACACACGGTCGTCCAAGAGAGTTTGATCAACGTGATCAAGCCAATTGGTTCTTGGACTCCCACGCTTCCTCACACCTCTTCTTTCAGATAAGTATATCCTCGTCTTCATCCTTTCCTCATCAATTCAATTCGTTCCGCATGTCCAAACCATCGTAACTTATTGCCTATTAATATTTTATGAATTAAACGATTCGTAAAAAAACATATCTCCCATTCTTTTATGTAGGTGTTTCAGTGTCCTGGAAAAGGCAAATATTCTTAAAACATAACGAATAAGACATTTGACGTCTTCAATTCAGCGACGAAGTGTGCCACCCATTCTGAATGCCTCATTTTTATTCGTGCTGAGAGGACCACTTTTAGTCTTCCGGCTACCCCACTCGTTTGAATGATCGATTAAAGGATGAGGAAAAATTATAATTTATTTATCCAAAAATAAACGAAGACGATCGAGAATAAGGAAGTGTAAAAACATGAATAAAGTTTCCAAAGACGGCCACGTGTTGATGATGATGATTTTGGATGATTTTATTTTGACGCCGTTTAACAGTCCCTAGACCGTCCCTAGGGCGCCAGTGAAGAGTTTATAGTTTTCAATTTGTTTCTGAAGCTGGTGACAGTCTGACTATCTCTCAGTAGCACCAGTAGGCGATTCCACTAACCGGTCCAACAACACCAAAGGCCCTCTCATAAAAGTTGAGTTAAGAGAAATTATTGTGTGTTACTAGATTATAATTTGTATAGTTTATAAATTAAAGTGAAATGTATTTATATTTTCTTTATATTCCCTTAAAAGGCAGAGTATAAATGAATCGTGTATTTCAGAAAGCCCAAAACTCCTTAGAATCAATTTATTGGGAAATCGAAAAAAAGTGAATACTGTAATTTTTTTGTGGAAAACGTATTTTTGTGTATGAGAGAGAAATATAGTTTTAATGCTAACGGATACGATAAGAGTAAAAAATGAAACACATTTGAGTTTCTTTATTTATTTTTTATGTTTCAAAATTGTTGGATTATTGGTGTTTCTGCAATACACGTATTTATGGGTGAACATAAAAGTAAAAAAAATCTGTTTTTATATAAAAAAAATTTTTTTCATATTAAAATAACAATAATAAAAACTGATCTTCATCTGGGCTAGCATCTTTATTGGGGTCACATGTCGGCCAATCAAAAATTTCGGTGTAAAATGCTGAAATTCCCTCCTCATCGGGAATATACTTTTCAAGTTTTTTTTATGTCCTGTATTTTCAACGTATTTATTGGTATACAACCTTGTGTGTATGCTGTTTTTGTGGGAAAACGAATAATATCTCTATTACTATTGCGTAGCCTAAAAGAGTGATCTTGGAAACCATCAATAAAGTCTTTTGTTATGACAGCACCTTCATGTTCCCAAGAATGGATAAAGTGGCGAAACTGAGATATTTTAAAGCTAAACTTTTGATCTCTTGAAATATTTTTTTTCCCATTGATTCAACTGAAAGCATTGTCTTCTTATAATAAAGAGACCACCAATTTTTCCAATCGAGTATTTGACTCGAATTGGGCAAAACTACTGTGAATCGCTTCAATGACTTTTCAGAGTGTATTGCAGAAACACCACAACTCCCGGATTTTTGGTGTTTCTGCAATACATGAAATTTTTGGCGGTTTATTTGTTCTATTGAATTGATAGATTTTTGGTGTTTCTCTTCACTATAACATGTGTCTACCCATTAACAATTAAATTCTGCGAAAAAGTGAAATTCGAAAAAAAGGGAGTTTTGGGGTTTCTGAAATACACGATTCAAATATTAGATACCTAAAAAAATAAATAAATAGTATAAACGGATCTGGGGGCTATTTTTTAAACGCCATGTTTGAAAAATAAAAGATAAAAATAAATTTAGTAATAAATATTTAAATCTAATCATTTCAAATTAAATTGCCTACTTTGTGGTTCTTTATATTGTCACAAACAATAAAATAACCTATTAGAGTATTACTTTTTATAGCTGTAGTTTGGCACTGAGCCATTTGATATAATACAACAATATATATTATGACATTGGCATAAGTAACATTCTGTAAAGAGGATCTCACTGCTTCATGCAATATTCTTATATATGGAAGTCTCAGGACTTTTACGCTATCCGGGTAGAAGATTCGATCCCGGCCCTTTTTTCTAATCCCGGGATTTTGGGATTATCTCCAGTTAGTTTCGGGGTCCCGGGCTAGACCCGGGATTGTATTGGTAATGAAAAATGTTTTAAAAAATCAGTAAACCATGTCAAAATCAGTATTTAATTTATCTTTTAGCAATGCAGTTAAGTTTTAAATTATTTTATTTTTAAATACCTATATTAACTATTTAAATTATTTTTATTTTAAATATATATTAAATAAATAAATAATTTTATTTTAAATATATAAATTCAATTAAAAGGGATCCGCAGTTTAAATACCAAAAATTTTGAATAAACAAATATGTATTATATCAATCTTCAAATACCATCAAAATTCCAACATAAATTGTTCCCTTAATGAACCTCTTGAGGTTATCATAATTTTAAGTAGCATTCACATTGTTTCACTTTGGATGATCATCCAGAGTGTCAGGGTCAACGCTGTTCATCGAAAGTGAACACGTCTGTTCACACTTGTTCATCCTATGCTTTCACTGCCATGTTAATACTCACGGTCATGTTGCCTATAGTTTGACGAATTTTCGTTTTAAAAAAAAATGTAAAATAACAGCTTATACAAAAAATTATGGAAAAATTTTATAATTCTCGACAACATGATAATTTTGTATAAATACGATTCTGAATTTCAATACAAATTCATAGAGAATAAGACAATAATAGGAAAAATCTTGTGTATGGTCATTTCAGTGAAAGGACCTTTCATCAAAATTATGTCGGGTAGTAATCACTTTCATCCGTTATCGCTAGTGATCACTATTTATTTATTTTTATTTGTTTATTTATTATTGAGGTGCACAACAGATGTTTGCTACATATTATAAGTTGAATCAGCAAAAATCACACAAACAATCAAACATCCAAATCATGCACACGACATCAATAGATACATTCATTCGATCTCATACAGACATCTCGCAAACAAACTCTCATACCTAGATTTAATATTCATACTATTATAATTTACATACATACATACATACATACCATCACGCCGCTTCCCTCGCGGGGTAGGCAGAAAGGATCGAGCGCCACTTCCTTCTATCCTTGCATACATCTTTCGCTTCCGTCACTGTCATACAATTCCTCATGCATGCTCTCCTGTTCAATGTGCTCAACACGTGACCGTCCTGTAGGATTTGATTTAAATGATCTTGCCATTTAATCCTAGGACGTCCACGTCTCCGAGCACCATTCCTCTCAGCCAAATATATCTTCTTAGTCATTCTGTCCTCATTCATTCTTTCCACGTGCCCAAACCATCTTAACTTATTTACATTCATCCTTGTTATTACACCCACTTTCATTCCACATTCCTTTCGTATATCACTGTTACGCACACGATCTCTCAGACTTTTACCACACATCCTTCTCAACGATCTCATTTCAACTGCTGCCACTTTCATCCTTCTATTATAATTTATTCAATAAATAATCCTTAAGTATATACACATACATGTATAAAATAAATTGTAACGTCTATTCATACATTTTCATTTTGGAGGATCATCCAGAGTGTTCACTGAAAGTGAACAAGTGTGAATGCCCCCTTTAAATGTCATTAATTTAATATTCGTCTCGTGTTCTCGGATCAACGAAACTCTTAACTCACATAATAAATACAAATATGTCTTATACAATCTTAAATCTATACCAGAAGGGTCTATTGTTTTGTTACATTAAAGGTAATATAAATGCCAGTCTCCCACGTGACGTTCTAACGATGAAGGGATAAGATAATGGTATAATATCCAGTTCCAGAGCTCAACAAGAAGGAATGTCTTATATGTAAATTGACATTTTTGTAATTTTGGTATATTTATTTATTGCTTTGTGCTTTCAAGTTTTCAGAATTAACGAAACATTATTCCAGTAGAAATTCCACTGCATTACACAATATATTATAGGTATGATGCAACGAATGATACTGCATTAGTGTATAAATCGGCTGTCCAGTTCCGTAACTTTTTAAAAAAAAAGATACATATATCTGAGTTTTTGTTATAAACTTTTCATTTTTCATAGTAAGCTACTAAAAGTTTGTGTCGTGAAAGAGGAGTTTGCCGGCATCTGGTATCGAATCACGGGCCCCTTGTTCACGAGGCCGAGACTCTACATTTCTGTAATTTTACTATACTTATATTATGTTTTAAAAACACTTTCGAATATACATTCGTTAAAGATGTTAATATAATATTATACAATTAATATTTTGTAGAGTTTTCGACAAAAAAAATTCAAATGATCTAGACCAGTGGTTCTTAACCTGGGTTCGATCGAACCCCAGCGGTTCGGTGAGTCAGTCTTGGGGGTTCGGTGAAAATCATTTTGAAGGCAATATAGTTTTGCGAGTTGGGAAATGATGAAATCATTGAAATTAAGCAGAGCCCAGGTTCAACAGCAACTCTTCAGAACAACATCGCTCTCAACGTTTTGGTGTCAACAAATGGAAACATACCCTGTTATTGCTAAGAAAGAGATTTTTATACCGTTTGTTACAACATAATATGTTATCTTTGCGAGCAATACTTTTCGAAGATGTTGGATATAAAAACGAAGAAGAGGAATAGACTTTGTTATGAGAGTGGCACTGGCCAAGGTAAAGCCGCGAATTTCTGAATTGGTTTCTGAAAGGTAACAGCAGAAATCACACTGATTTGAAGTAAATGTTAATAAATATGTTTCATGTTTTGATTTAACCATTAAAATTTAATGTTTCGATCTTTGTTTTTTTTTTTCATTTTGTACACTTATATATAAATATATAACATTTTTTTGTGGATTTGTTACTTTTATATTTTTGTATTATTTTTAAATATTGTATTATTATTGTTTTAAATTTACTTTGACTTTTTAGAAAATTTTAACTTTTGCTTTTTTCTCAAGACTAAGACATTTCTGGTAAGAGTGGAATCTTCGCTGGTCCACATGTTGAGTGTATTAATTGTTAACATATTGTGTTATGACTGTTTGATTCTGTAATATTGTAAAAATAAAATAAAAAAAACATGTTTTGAATTTGTAAAAATCTAATTTTATTTTTCAAATTAGAAGGGGTTCGGTGAATGCATAATATGTAACTTGTGGGGTTCGGTACCCCCAAAAAGGTTAAGAACCACTGATCTAGACTCTAGAATTTGTGTGTTCACATTGTCAAAAGACATTTTAAATATATTTGATATCAACAAAAACACTGTTTACGTTTCACTATTGATTTAATACTCGAACATTTTCTTCAATTTAGCTTGACATTTTCAAGAGAACAGTAAGCTAACTTGAAGAAAGTGCTCGAGTACTAAATCAATAGTGAAAAGTAAACAGTGTTTTTGATTATATCAAATATATTTAGAAAATGTTCAGTCTTTTTTCAGATATTTGACCTCATAAATTGCAATTTTTCACCTATGCTCAAAATTTGACTGGTAATAGAAAAATAAGGACTTCATCAAATACATCTGCATTGCTTCTGAGGATAGAGGCATACAATATCTCCGTAAATATCAAATATCAATGGTGATGTTTGGTCGCCTTCATTTTGAAATAATGATGCGAAAATAAAAAAATTGCAATTTGAGAGTTGTAACTTTGAAGCAAAATTAAGTGATAATTTCGATCGATATCGATGATAAAAAATATATTTTAATCTATGAATATTTATATTTAAATAGGTTCATGAATAAAAAAGATACAATTATTTTTTTAAAAATCACCCACGGCACGAAAGAAAAATGACCGAAAAAAAAATTACGAATGTAAAAAAAATTTGAAAGTCTCAACATATCAAGACAATTAACAGGCAAAGTATTTTAAGAAATCAAAAATATCGAGCAACGATTTTTCTATTTTCTAGTTGTTTTTAAATGAATTCAGTCAGATTCTTGTTATGAGCAAAAATACGTGTATGTCGAAACGAAATAATCCCTCAAAGCACGAGCTCTGCTGAAATATGAGAGAATCAATTATGTTTTTAATGTGAATGTGTCATTTTAACTATGCAACGCGACGTGTTAAAATGCGGTCATCTAGATTCTAGAACATTCTAAATTCTCACCCCCATAGCATTGGATTAGAACATTTTATATGTATAATAGGTAAAATTCACAATACCTGCTCATATTAGCTCACTGATATAATGATAAAATGTTATGTATATTAGACAAAGTGTTCCAATTAAGCCATGCTATATGTAATATTATGTATTCGTATGACTCAGCATTAATATTAGGTATACATGCCATGATTGTACTACAGATTATCGTACAGTTTACAGTAAAACTCTGTGGCCTGTTCAATGTACATAGTGTGTACATAAATCAAGAAACGCCAACGAATATCGATGGATGTTTTTTGTATAATGATCGATGTTTCTGTGAAATAATTTTTTTTGTTGATCCTCGTCTGATATCTACATATATGGAATCAGAGTTAGATGGTGAGATCCACGGTCCGATCTAGTTGTATAGCCACTCAGGATCGATTCATCATCATCGATTCTATTGAATCGATGATGACGTTGATTCCGAACATTTCGCATCCCTAATTCCAGCTACCCTTATTTCATATATTTCCACCAAACAATCAGGTGAGTCACAATGTATCAGAACCTATCGTGGAATACGAAGGAATATTACGAACAATTTTATTAATCTGTATGCCGAAGCGAAAGTATACTATGTCACAGTACGACATTTCTTCTGTTTAGTCTTTCAAAGTTTTTCAACGAAATTAAATTCGCTTCCAAAGAGTTTATATTTGATAATGAAACAACGATTGCGTGTTCAATTTAGACTGAGATATTTACAGAGGTGTGTGATGTTATTAGTGTAAAAGACTCTATTTAAAAAATAAAAATTAAATTACCTAATAATCACTGTTTTTCATTTCAAATGATTAATTTTAATTTTAATGCAGTTTTCTTTTTTTCTTGTATTTATGTGTAAAATTGTATGGAGAGGAGAAAAAAATATCTTTTCATGTAATATTTTTGATAATATTATTAATATTGTTTTTTTTTCTTCAGTTTATTTGCTTTTTTCCTGTTATAATTTGGTTTTAATTTACACCTTTGGGTTAGTTGGAAGAGATAAACTTTGGCGATAAACTCGCCCTCTGTATATTGATTGTATCTAACTTGAATGTTTACCTTTTATGTAACTGTTTGTAATCAATGTACAGTAAAGAATAAATAAATAAATAGATTGTGTTGAATATTGTAATTTCAAAGGCAACAGCCGCGTATTGTTTAAAAAACAAATTGGATAAAATTTGACATAGCTTATTATTGCTCCCACACACACACACACACACATATATATAATTATATGTATGACATTACAATTTTAATGTCGTATTTTATGGTAAAAACTATTAAGAGGGTACATAAATCAAATTATATCGTTTTAATATTATGTACTTAGGTTTAGTTGCCTTGGAAAAATTCTCAAAAATCTCAACTTTCCGATCAGTACTTACAACATTATTTGTACATTCATTAATTGTCTACCCTACTGAGAATTGATTTAAATTGTTATTATTCATTCATTCATACCATCACGGCATTTCCCACAAGAAAGGTAACCAGCGGATTAATAATGATAAAATGACAATTTATATTCGTTGGTAGCCTGGAGGTAGAATCTCGGCCTCATGCATAAGAGGTGGGTGGTTCGATACCAGGTGTCGGCAAACTCCCCTTTAAACATTCCATATCATAGTTTAGTTTATCTCCAAATTGAAGTTAATTTTGACGTATTTTATACATATACCTACAAGCAAAATTATTTGTTATTTTTTTATATGTAATAATAATAATAATAATAATAATAAAAAGATAATTTATTTGGCGCTGTTTAATGGTCCGTGACCATCTCAAGAGCGCCGTGGCTTTTTAGTTAAGTTGGAAGCATCTTCTAGGTCAAACATGAAGTTCATGTAACGCTGCTGCCACTGCAGAGGACGGTCGGGACTTTGGGCAAACTCATCCCACATAGAACTCCATTCATTCACAGACACCTCTCCATCTTTATTGGCATCAGTTCTCTGCCTCAGGACATCCCATATCTTGGTCATGGTGTCGTACGTCTCTACGTCCTTAGGATGACTCTGGGGCCATCCACGACGAGTGCAGATTTTCTCAATAGCTAACTCGAAGTCCTTCTTTTCGAGCGTTCCACTTTGGTTGACATCAAAGAAAACGTTGGACACATAGAGAAGCTTCTTCTTACGGAGATATAAGATAGGCATCGTGGTAAATTGGAATCGTGAGACAAAGCAGTATTTTTGTCTCTTTCACCCGCTGTGTTGTTGCGAGTAGTCGGTGTTGTTATCCTTTTCTGTTACACTACCGGACATACACATCATGTAGGACAGAAACAATTTTCATTTTCTAAACTGAATTGTATTTTTAGGACAATTTTATTTTCGCATTCCCTTAAGAAGGAGCCCTGGTGTTTTATGTATAAAATAAACTATTTATATATTATTACTACTAAGTTTATACATTATACATGTACTAATTGTATAGATATAATTCAATATTTAACTGTACCTATATAATAAGATATATGCAATTTAGGTATAAAATGTATACATATTTGTATATAATATATTATCAGCTATGTTTTCTTGCATTTTTTAATATTTGTATTGCAATATTATGATCCCGTGGAGCACCCGGTAAAGAATTGGTCTCCCACTCTTCTCCGTAAGTTTTCGAGTGTCCTGTAAAAGGTAGATGTTCGAAAAAATAAGACATTTTACATCTTAAATTCAGCGATGAGGTTTGCCACCCATCCTGAATTTCTTGATTTTATATTGGCACGGAGAAGACAGCTTGCATGTTTTATATGCAGCTGGTCTGCTGGCTACTCCACTTGTGGGATATGCCGTGATGGTATAGTAATAGTAGTAGTATATAGCGCCGTATGGTGCTAGAAGCAATGTGTCGAACATGGCTAAAATGCTGGTGCACAATACCATTCCGGTACCATCACTTACGTATGCAAGCGAGACATGGACGGGGATGAAGAAGGATGAAAGTGGAATAAATGCAGTGGAGATGCAATCGTTGAGAAGAATGGTAGGTAAAACGCTGCGTGATAGAGTGAAGAATGAGGATATTAAAAGAATGAGCGGATGCAAGAAGAGTGTTGTGGACAGAATGCGCGTAAATAAACTACGGTGGTTTGGACATGTTGAACGAATGAACGAGGTAAGAACGACAAAGAGGACATACTTGTTTGAAAGAAAGGTTGTGAGGAATACCGGGCGTCCTTGAGCTACGTGTCTTGATCACGTCGTTCAAATTCTCAAGGACGGCCGTGTGTTTAGTAGTAAGAGGAACTGACGTGCGTGCATGAGAAATTGTTTGAATATGGAGGAAGTGTATAAAGATAGATCTATATGGCGTTCCGTTCTCTCTGCCTACCCCACTTGAGAAACGGCGAGAGGGTATAGTATAGTATAGATAAACCTTATATTATTATTTTGGTTAGATGGAAGAAATTACTTATAAAGTGATAATCACGCCACTGCATATCATCATATTCTTTCTTATGTAAACTGATTTGTTGATTTTGTTATGTGAATGATGATGTGCAAGAAAAATAAAATGGATAAATATAAAATATATTAATTACCTCCTCCGACTTACATTGGAGGGCAGGATAGAGGGAAGGACATTGAAGGAGACCCAACGTCCACCCGGATTCCGGAAGTCTGGGGACTTCCATTTATCCGAAATTCTACACTTAACAAATCTTGTCCACATCGAAGGTGCCATAGTGGGCAGCCTGAAGGGCTGGCCGGCCAAAACACCCCCGTGTGTGGAATCTTTTGACTACATTCCTTCGATATCTCTCTAGCCGAGAGAAGCAAACATAATAATAATACATATCTCTATACAAAGTAAACAAGTTTTCTTAACCTAGGTTAAGATAGAGGGATGAAGGGGAGTTGGCAGAAAGCAGATATCCTGGTTGCGCAACATTAGAGAGTGGACCGGAATGAGGACAGTGGATGACCTGTTCAGGGCAGCACAGGACAGGGAGGTTTTCGCCGGAGTGATCGCCAACGTCGTGGGGACCTAACATGGCACAGGAAGAAGAAGATAGTGTAATTATTTATGTAGTTTATAAATGCTTTGATTTGAATCAGAGATTTGTGATTTTTTTTATTATGTAATGTATGATTTTATGTATTAGACATTAGACGTTTATTTATGTGATTAAATAAAAAAATAAAAATGTAATAATAATTCTATTACTTACTCTATGAATAATTCAAACAAGCAAATATATTAATTGATTAATAGAATTAGCACAACATAATAATATTATTACTTATGTACTATCCAACACGAGATTGTGTCACAATAAGGCGCCAACAGCACGTGAATACTCGTCACATAATAATAATTGTATTTCTAAGTGTTGCCAATAAGTAAATAAATAAATATATTATAATCATTTGGTACAAAATAATATTAATTATTTATCCCGTGTATCATCGCACAGGTATGGTATTAAGAAGTTCTTGTAATTAAAGATTACAATACATAGACTAATATTTATTATCACAGACTAGGTATAGAAACGCAACAGAATAATTGGTACTGGGTCCAATATCGAATATTGGGTCCAAAATGTTTTTAAATCAGTCTCAATAAAGGCATTGGTCCAAGGTTGTGAAATATTATATTGTCATGAATAGGAGTGTGATCTACATTGCCTACGATAAGTTGGAGTCAAACAGCAATATTACATAGCGAAATTCATGTCATGGAGGAAAATAGCCAGACCACTTTTTTACTACTTTTAAAATAGGGACATATATTAACCTGTAGGTACAAATCATTAATTTCTTCTCTACTTTTTATTCAAAAATTATTTTTTTCTTGTCTAAACACATTGATTTTTTTTTCTTTTTTTTAAAAAAAAAAAGATATATCTGGGTTTTGTTATAAACCCAAAAACAACCTCATACACCTTTCACAGTAAGCTACTAAAAGCTTGTGTCGTGAAAGGGGAGTTTGCCGGCACCTGGTCTCGAACCACATACCCCTTGTTCACGAGGCCGAGTCTCTACCTCCAGGCTACCGACGAACTCTAATGTATAATATGTGCTTGTGTATATTTTGACATTGCATATATATAGAATCATAGTATTAATTTTACAAATTGACATGTTGTTATTTTTGTTATTTTAATTATTATAATTCTTTACTTGTTATTTTTTTTTTTTTTATTATTATTTTGGAATAACTTGTTGTCACTTTTATTTGTCTGTTGTCAAAAGGCGAAAGCCGTAAATGTCCTTAAATAAATATATGATGCTCTTGTTTTACTATTACTTAAGGGCCCCGTTTAGCAAAAACTGCCAAAACTTGTTGACCCTGGCGAACATATTGATTTGATAAAATAAAAAAACAAATATTTATTACCGATATTAGTTTTTTACTAAAAAATAAATAAATCGCAGACTGACGAGATATAATTATTTAGGTACTCTTTGTAATATCAAAATACAAATTATTTGTAAAATAAATATATATTTTTTATTCATCCTATCAAGCATATAAATACTATAGATTTTAGCAAACTATTTTTAGTATACAAAAAATCGAGTTCATGTGGGGATTTTTGGTTTCAAAATATGAGAAATTATGTAAAAAAATTTTTTTTAAATCTGTCAATATCCATGAAAAAAACAAAAAGAAAATAGAATTTATTTGTTCTATAATTGTAATAACTATCTAAGTATTCGTAATATTAAAATAAAATATATGAAAATTTGTAGGATTCTCGTGCATTTATGTACCAAATACACCCCCGAATTCGATTTTCAGAAATATGCTTTTTTATAAACGAATACTATGAAGATAAAATCATGTTTTTTTTAAAACTTAAAGTTTGATATTGGTAATTAATATTTGTTTTCATATTTTGTCAAATCAAAATGTTCGTAGGGTAAACAAGTTTTGAGAGTTTGTGTACCAAACTTGTTGAAAATTGAATGTTTTATCGTTTTTGCTAAAGGGGCCTCTTAAGAAGGTGCCTTACCATTGCCATCCATGTTATAATAAACAAAAAATATTATTTTTTGTTTGTTTGATTATTATTTCTGACCGACGCAGGGCTTATAACTAGTAAGTTAATATAATTGATCTGTTGATTGATTGTTTTGACATTATAGGATTAAATAGCATCGGTTAATTTTATTATAGCTATGTATTTACTGACTGCTGCAAACTCTAACATTATTCTTGCAAAATCATTAGAATCTCGTAATAGTACCTATAATTACGGGAAAATTCCATTCATAACGCCTCTTGTATTTTTTATGTCTTTGATTGTTAGATACTACATAAGTAATTTAAATTGCATGGGAGCCAAAATTTCACTGAATCCTTGAGCAGTTTGATGATTGGGAACTAATTTTCAAAACTGGTTAAGTCCAACAGTAGAAAACCCTATTTTTTTGATTGGTCATGACTAACCTTAAAATGGTACGGACACATTACGTACACACACAAAAAAACTATAATGGACACAGAAGTAGAACCCAGAAGACCAAGCAGGCCAGTGACCTCCTGGATGTCCACAAATGCCAAGGACCTGAGGGAAGCAGAGCTGCGCTCGGAGGATGCAGGGGACTGGAAAACTTGGAATATGAGGACTAGGAGAGCCGACCCCAAATAAATGGGATAAAGGCAAGAGCGAAGAAGAAGAGGAAGGACGAAACTAACGTTATCCCAGACTCCGCAGGATTTATTTATTTATTTTACAAAAAACACACGGCACAAGCCTTTTACATGTTTGAATACAAATTATACATATATAAACAACAACAGTGACATAGAAAAAACAATAAATTTATAGCACCAACAAATCAACGATAAACAGAGAAACATAAAGAAATAAAATTATGCATATGGTGAGAATAAAATTCAATAAAATTATATAGTAGTCAGTAAATTATGATAAAATATTAAATAAGATTAATCAATGAAAGTCCAACAATTAAAAACAATAATAACAAAAACAATGTAAAATGTAGTTATAACAGGAAATTAAGTGAATATTTATTTAAGATATTATTGAATAAAAACAAAATTAAAACTGAACAAAATCCATTATGATAGTAGAAATAATTAAATAATGAATAGGACATGTATGACAAAATTGAACATGAATAATTAAAAAAAAAATAGGAATAATGTTATTATGAAATAATAATAGGATAGAATCTATTATGAAATATTAAAATTTTAAACTGCATGATAAAAGAAAATAATTATATTAAAATGATAATAATCACTATTAAAAATCAGAGACAAAACAATAATGATTACAATTATTGATGTCAACAATAATAACAAATAAGTCAAAAGTTCCGAATTATATGATTATGATATACTAATGGTAACAAAAAAAAATCGAGGTCTATGAGATATTAAACAACTATAATGACTGTCCAGAGCTGAAGAACATGTTCCACAGAAGCCAGAATGAGCACTTGCTAGGACACATCCTGAAACTGGTAAAAAGGATAGATTCACTCAGAACCCTCAAAGACATTTCCTCGTGAACTGAGTTCTGGATGAGTGGAATAGGTTGCCTGCTACATTGGTCGTTGCAAGGAACACTAATTTATTCAATAACGGGCTTGACAGTATATAGAGTGATATCAATAGTGTAGATCAGGGATGTTGCGGATGTCGATTTTTACACATCCGCGGATGTGAATGCGGATGCGGATTTTTGAAGGCTCACATCCGCGGATGCGGATGCGAATGCGGATGCGGATGTTTAAGATGTTATAGAAAAAAAGTAGGAACTATCTTAGTTGGTAGGCCCCACTGACAAATATGTGACGAAATTTTTGCTACAATTTTTTTTTCTTCTTTGTTATTTGCAAAAATTAAATTAAACCGGCAAATATAAAAACGCGTCGGATCTTGTCACCATTATTTTCGTTCCCATTGGTTAATGTCAAGTTCAAACGGCACGCGCCTTTCGCCGGTCCCGCCCCATTTCTTTCTTGTCGCAAATTGTCTTACATCCGCATCCGCATGAACATCCGCATCGATTATTGCGGATGCGGATGCAGATGTGCAAATACATGCGGAAGCGCAGCATTTACGGATGCGGATGCGAATATTCGCAACATCCCAGAGGCCTGAGTCAACAACACACTTTCGTCTCACGTTCCCGCTCCGTTAGCGTTCGGGTGCAGACGATGTTGCAAGCAAGTGTCAATTTCGTTGCTAAGATAAACAATAGTTACGAAAATTAACACTTTGGCGCACCATCGTCTGCACCCGAACGCTAGCGGAGCGGGAACGTGAGACGAAAGTGTGTTGTTGACTCAGGCCTCTGGTGTGGATATCAAGCACATCAGCTCTAGCTGCCTGCTTGATAGCTTATACTAACAATAATAAGCTGCGGATAATTCGAAAAGCTGAAGAAAGAGCATTACACAAAATAGATAAAAATGGAAAAACGATATTATTATTTTACTTTTAAATAACCAATTTGACTCAAAATACTTAGTTTTGGATAGAGAGTCTTATTAAATAAATGAAAAAATATCATCCGTGAATTTATTCGCACCATCATCTTCGTAATAAATATTATAAAATCGCAATCCTACAACTACTTTGGCTTGTATTAATAATAATTACTGACTGCTGAGAGTCGTGACACTGCATTAGGTATAATAATATAAATATATAGTATAATAGATAGATACATAATATTATATATTGCAGTACCTAGTGACCTTGCTATGGCTGTTATGAAAAAAACATAAACTACACAATAATATTAATAATAGGTAATGATTCTTAAAAGAGCAAAATGAATAAACAAACAGACAGACAATGATAATAAATACATAACTATCAGCTGTCTAGTACAGGGGTCGGCAATCTGCAGCTCGCGAGCCACATGCGGCTTTTTAGATGTGAAGCTGCGGTTCTTTGGTTCCATGCACAATTTTTTTTTTATTTTGTTAAAATAAAATCATTTAAAAACCGTTCTTACTTGATTAACGAGGATATCTATTTTGTTGTGAAAAACAAAACAGATATTATCTAAGTAAGAATAAATACTCAAATTAAAAATATAAACAAGAAAATATATACATACTTAATAATGTTCCTTGTATTTAGTTCTTAATAAAAACTCACTGATGATGGGTGTCTACCCGAAAGGCATCTGAGTCAAATATTGTTCATAGTGAAAGTAATACAGCGTTTTATTTTAAATCTATTTTAATTCTATACATACTTATGTAAATTATAAATAGGCTGGTATAAAAATAAATAGTAGGCTTATAAAAAAGAAAATTTAATACGATATCTGTGCAAAGGAGAGGGAAAGGGAGGGAATCCTACCTATGTCGACCGAAGGCAAAAAAAAAACGAATAACCGTCAACGCCGTAAAATTTTGTTTTCGAAGACGAAAAATGATGAAGATTTGCGAATTTCCGAAAGGATTAGGTCCCATAGCCTAGCTCCATGGACTGTAAATGTAGATGTGAAAAGTCCATATTATGGTGATAAGGAATAGTAAGAAGACCATAATATTCATTATTGTTTATAGATAGAGAGTAGGTAAATGTTAATTTTCCTTTACCTAAATATTGACACACATTGATTGTCAGGCGGTACGAAAGTCGCTGGGTCAGCTAGTATAAAATAAAATAACAAAAATGACGATTTCTCGAATATAAGACATTTCTGCTTGTTGAGTTATGAAACAGGACAGTAGATATATTATATTTAAAGGTTTTCAATGACTGCTGTCTACATTGCATAAATAGTAATCAAGTTAGCCTACCTATTCTTAATATCCCATAATACTGTCGTACTCTTGTAAATCATAAAAGTTTGTGCGAATTGGGTGCTAAATTCATTGACCTTTATAGTATAGACCAGGGATGTTGCGAATATTCGCATCCGCATCCGCAAATGCGGAGCTTCCGCATGTATTTAGACATCTGCATCCGCATCCGCAATAATCGATGCGGATGTTCATGCGGATGCGGATGTAAGACAATTTGCGACAAGAAAGAAATGGGGCGGGGCTGGCGAATGGCGCGTGCCGTTTGCACTTGACATTAACCAATGGGAACGAAAATAATGGTGACAAGATCCGACGCGTTTTTATTTTTGCCGGTTTTATTTTATTTTTGCAAATAACAAAGAAAAAAAATATTTCGCCAAAAAATCCATAATATTATTGTAGCAAAAATTTCGTCACATATTTGACAGTGGGGCCTACCAACTAAGATAGTTTCCTACTTTTTTTCTATAAAATCTTAAACATCCGCATCCGCATCCGCATCCGCGGATGTGAGCCTTCAAAAATCCGCATCCGCATTCACATCCGCGGATGTGTAAAAATCGACATCCGCAACATCCCTGGTATAGACCAGTAACGCAGTAATGATTGAACCCCAGTAGGTGCGGTTGGCTGAACGAAGTCACTTTTCGGCGATGAGTGCAGTCAACCGCTCATAAAGGATTGATTTGAGAGGAACATATAAGAGAGATAGGTAGAATCGGTGAAAGTTGCCATGGTATAAAGCGCTTAAGCCAGTCTAAGTCGATTCGTAAGCATCGGAACACCTAATACTCTCTTCTCTACCCTGCAAGTGATGCATATCTTGCGATTAAAATCATACCTATCGTTAAATATTTATCATACTTTTGTAGAACACTTTCGTAGGTGTAGAAATTCCAGTTTATACGAATAAAAAATCACTTCGCATATAATACAATCTAATCTAGTTGTCAACAGTCTCGAACATAACCATAAAGATGGTTGCTGTCAGTTGACATGTATGCTCAACAGATGTTGAACGTAGTGATTTGAAACAGGAATTAGTGGGATAAAGTACACTTGAACCTGCCTAAGCCGATTCGTAAGCATCGGAACACCTTTCCTGTTTCATACTCAAGGGAGTTTGCACAGTCTGTTCTGAAATTCTATACACCTGATAAAGCTAAAAAATTACCCTTTCATTAACAAAAACATTCAAAGGCTTGCAATAGCAATGTGTTGTTTGGTCGCAAAATTTAATTGGTCGCATTACCAATTTTTCTTTGCATTTCAAGTCTATACAATAAAGGTTGATGCGAAAATAATGATTATTCAGATAAATGCTAATATTTATTGGAGAGTGTGACTGGGCGATTCTTCACACCTAATTAAATTATTGCAATGCGCCGTTCCGTAATAATCACCAATATGCATTAAGTATAGATTTGTTTAGTTTATAGTAGGTTTTTTTAATATGTGTCAAGATTTTAACAAGACCTAAATTATGTGCTTTTCTGAAGACAAATATAATTGAACATTTTCAGGCCCCTAATACCAGCTCTAAGATGCTGTCTAGGGACAAAATTTTGTAATTTTTAGTATTTCACATACCATTTAAACGATTTATATTTGATTTGTTGTCTTGTATTATGCTGATGAATAAATTTTATTATTAATATACTGTCGACCGACGGTATTTGGTGGAAGTTCGTGTTAAATTAATAAAAATAAAACACTTATAATATTTAGTACATTTCTGTTCCATTCGTTGTGTCGGTCGGACGTGTCTTAGCAAAAATGAAATCCTAAACAAATATAGAAATAAATGTGTGAAATACAGTATAACTTTCAAATAATAATACCGTTCCTTTCTCAAAAACAATATAAATTCGTTAAATCAGTGTATTATGTGTAAAGTGCATGGTGTTACTATAGATGAAGTGTAAAAATAATACGGTTGTAAATCATAACTCAAGTGTGTATAGTACATTATTGTGTTGGTGTTGTAAAAATAATACCGTTTCTTCTTAAAAAAATAGTGTGAGTTATAAGCTTAGTGTACCTAAATACTGGACAATATCCTATTGAAGATCATAAAGTACCCTCATAAAATCTGCAATCTTCAATCTTCATTCGACAATACCCTATTGAAAACCATAAAGTACCCTCATAAAATCTGCAACAAAAAACTTAAAATGAGTAGCCCAAGTACATCAAAAATAAAATTAAAAACTGTAACTGTTACATCAGCAGCAGATGGAATGATGAATATACATAAATTAATAAATGATATAAAAAATACATTATCGAATAGCAAAATAGCGATGACAAGCAAGAACACTGTATACAATGACTTAGAAACAATAGAAAAAATGGTAACAGTAATTGTTACTGAAAACTATGAAATGAAGGGAGAATTAAATGTATTAAAACCATTTATAACAACAATCCATAACAACATCCAAGATATTAAAGAAGCAGTGAATTGCAATGACATTTCTATGCCTCAGGCTCACCCCAACAAAAAATCAAAATCAAATGAAAATGGACCTACACTTGAAATTAAACCGAAGGTTAAAGATCAGCTGTCCGAAGTAACAGAGACCGAAATTAGGAGCAACTTAGATCCCGTGTCATTGGGTGCTTCTAGCCTCAAAAAAGGAAAAGGAGGTTCATACCTTATCAGGTGTAAAAATAAAGAGACCCAAAAAATAAGAGAAGAAGTTCATAAAGCATTAGACGAAGAAAAATATGAAGTGAACATATTGAAATCAATAAAACCTACATTGAAAATTGTAGGATTAAGGGATCATAATATGTCACAGACAGAGATTGAAGAACATGTGAAAGCCCAAAATGAGTTCATAATCAAAGATGATTATTTTAAAGTAATACATGTGAAAGAAACTTATAACAAAGATACCAAATACAAAAAGTATACAATTTTCGCTGAAGCAGACACCAATACTTACAAAAAGTTGATGTCAGTTGGAAGTATGAATATCGGATGGAACAAGTGCAAAATTTATGATAACAATATACCACAGCGATGCTACAAATGTTGTGGATATGGGCACAAAGCTAGATTATGCCGAAATAAAAAATCATGTCCAAAATGTTCTGACGAGCATGATGAAAAGGACTGCACCCTAGAGAAAGAACATCATAAGTGTGTAAACTGCATGGTGATAAATAAAAAATTTGACTTGAAATTGGACATCAAACACCCTTCTTTTAGTAAAAACTGTTCAGTGTATAAAAGAAAATTAGAAAACTTAAAATCGTACAACGATTTTTTAGGTTAAATAAAGGAGACAATCAAATATATTATATGAATGTATCTAGTTTGCTCGCACATTATGATGAAATAGAAGTAAAACTAAATGAACTAAAACCTTGTATGATAATGTTAAGTGAAACTTGTGTAACCTGTAACATAGAAGATTTTGAAACTTTATTTCCTGGATATAAAACTATAAGATGTGACTCGATAAGCAGACATACTGGTGGAGTAGCCATAATAATAAAAGAAGATATACAATACACAGTAATATCTCAAGTGGTCCTAGATGAAAAAAACACATGGATACTAACAATACGCATAGAAAATATACTCCAGAAAGGATATTATACAGTTGTATATCATTCTCCAAACCAAGACCATAAAAGATTTTTAGAGTTCTTTGAAGAATACTGTTCGAACATAAAACGAAAAGACGATGACTTTACATGCATAGCAGGAGATTTCAATATTGATATGAGTGTAAATAACACAAATAGTGAAAAACTTAACAATATTATAAACGAAAACTGCTGGAAACAAGTTATAAAAGACTTTACAAGGATAACACCAACAAGTAAGACATTAATTGATTTAATTATTACAAGTGATTTTTACTTAAATGCAAAAATTAGTAACGAATTCAAAATATCAGATCACGAATCTATAGTAATTAACCTCCCTGGAAAGATGTTGCAAAAAGAATATAAATCAATTGAGTATAGAGAGAAAAATAAGTATTCACAACTCAAACTGTGTGAACAATTAGAACGTCTTAATTGGGACCTAGATAGTGAAAATATTAATCAAAACTCAGAAAAATTAGTACTTAACTTAACTCAAGCGATAAACTATATAAGTCCAGTTGTGAAAAAAACAATTAAAACATCAAAAAGCTGGTACAATGGAGAACTTAACGAATTATGCAAGGAAAGGAACAAATTATATAGTGCATTTAAATTAACAGGTGATGATGAACTATGGAAGAGATATAAAATAGTAAGAAACGTGTATAATAAAAAATTAAAGGAACAGAAAAATAAACATATTAGTAAGATTATTCAAAACTCAAAGGATGACTGCAAGAAATTGTGGAGTAATCTCAAAACCCTGACTAGAAATACACAAAAAAGTTTAAATAACCGTGTAGAGTTTCCTGATGGGGTTGAAGAAAACAAGAACATCATTTGTAGAAAGTTTAATGAAAATTTCATATCTAGTATAGACATAATCCATCAAAGTATACAAACAGATGGATTAATTGTTGACAGTAATAACACAAACGAACTTAAATTCAATTTTCAGGAGATAAATGTTAACACGTTGAAAAACATAATAAGTAAAATGAAGCCAAAAACATCAAGAGATGGCATCACAGCAAAAATAATAAGCGATTCGTTACCAGTAACGGGAGATTTCATCGTGGGATTAATAAACCAATCATTGAAAAACGGTTCATTTCCTGAAAATTGGAAAACCTCAACTATTACTCCAGTCCCAAAAGTTCAAGATCCAAAATTCTACGATGAGTACAGACCAATTAATGTACTTCCAAAATATGAACAGGTACTAGAGCGTGTAGTCCATAAACAACTAAGTACATTCATAGTTGATAATGATATAATTGTGCCTCAACAATCTGGATTCCGTAATAACTATTCATGTGAAACAGCACTGAACTACATTATAAATGAATGGAAAGACGCCATAGATGGGAAAAAAATAGTGATAGCTGTATTCTTAGACTTAAAGCGTGCATTTGAAACAATTGATAGAAAAATAATGTTAAAAAAGCTGAAAACACTAGGAATAGATGAAAAAGAAAATAAATGGTTTGAAGAGTACCTAGATAATAGAAAACAGGTTACAATGTACAATGACTGCATATCAGACGAATGTCTAATAAAAAGTGGAGTCCCTCAAGGATCAATTCTGGGACCATTATTATTTATACTATACATGAATGATATTACAAAATGTGTGAAGGATTGCAAAATAAAATTATTTGCCGACGATACTCTGATATATATAATTAGTGAGGATTTAAATATTGGAATGATACAAATTCAGAACGAACTAGACAGTGTAAGTAAATGGTTGAAAATTAATAGACTAAAAGTAAATGTTAAAAAAACTAAATATATGTTATTAGGAAAAGTGCCAAAAGTGTTTGATAAGACAATTAAAATGGATGGCGAAATGATCGACATTGCAACAGAGATAAAATACCTCGGTATATTAATAGACAATAAGTTAGACTTTAAAAAGAACTTTAATATGGTATCAAAGAAAATTAGTAAAAAAGTAGGATTACTTTGTAGGATTAAGAAAAAACTAGATTTAGAAAGTAGAAAGTTGTTATACAATGCCATTGTTTTGCCACATTTAAATTACTGTGCAACCGTGTTGTTTTTGGCCAACAAAACGATGCTCAAAAGTATACAAGTAATACTGAACAAAGGATTAAGAGTAATTTTAGGCTGTAACAGATATACACCGATAAAATGGATGCTAAAAAAATTAAAATATTTGGAGGCCAGCAGACATATAGAGTTAAGAACCCTTATATTTTTGTTTAAAATTAAAAAGGGATGGTTGCCTAAATACTTGAGTGAAAGCATTGTTTACAATAGCAGCGTGCATAACTATCCGACCAGGAATCGAAACAATTTCCGTGTTCAACGAACTAGGTTGGCTTCAACTAACAACGGACTTTTTTACAAAGGTCTAAAATTGTACAACGATCTACCTGGAAGTATAAGGGATGCACGCTCAGCAAAAAGTTTCAAACGACAGCTTTTAGACATTTATATGGAACTTAGTCCATAATAGCCATTTCAAAGGTAAAATTGTTTTTGTTAGATACATAGATAGATACAGTATATAGATATTTTGAAAGATAGATAATTAATTTGGTTGTTTACCTAGTTAATAATGTAGAAACAGATGTTTCAGCATGCGTTTTTTGCCTAGGTCCTACACATTGTGTAGGTACCTGCGCGGAAGATGCATGTTGAAATAGATATTTAATATGTAAGTTACAAATAGAATGATATATTATATATACATATATAAGAAATAATATATAAGTTAAGATGTAATAAGTAGTTGTTATATTTAAGTTTTGTAAAAAAATATTTATATGAAACTTTATTAAATTAAATAAATAAATAAAATATTATATTTAGGACTTTATTAATTGCAAGCCGGCTTTCAAGAGCTTCCGCTCTCATCATCAGGCTAGCGTTAATAAGTCAGAAAATTACTTTCAAAAATGTGTTACCCCACTTGCGGGAGATGCCGCGATGGTATAATAGTAGTAGTATTTCTACTAATAGGTTTGTTTACATCTAGATACATGTGTACATCTCAGAGTTCTGCATTACTGAATGGCAAAATCACTAAGTCTGCTAACACAGATTGTGGTAAGTTGTTGCAGGCTTTCGCGGTCTTAATTTATAGATGTATGTGCTCTTCCGGGTATACCGCATCTTGTCGATCTTCTTCCTCCTTCTTTACGTTTCGACTCTACTGGTTGAGTCATTTTCAAATGTATATGACTCAGTCAGTAGAGTCGAAACGTAAAGAAGGAGTAAGAAGATCGACAAGACGCGGTAAACCCGGAAGAGCACATACATCTACAGATTGTGGTGCCGCGTACAAGAGGTCTGGCTAACTATGTTGACTGTCCCTTCTGCGTGATTAATCTGATGCTGTGGAATAAAATTTCCTGTGATTTGCGAACTCTGGAGAGTGTGGAGGTGTTCAAGTCAAGGTAAAAGAGTTAAAGACCCTATTGTTCAGGAGCTGTTATGATGAATTGAGCAAAATGTGACCCACGGAGAAATATCTCGAATCTTTGTTAAATTTAAGAATTATAGACCATTAAAGGATGACGTCACAGTTTTGCTTTATATTGTATTTTTTTTTTTTTTTAATCATTGAGGGGCATCAGGCATCCCAACACAACAGACGATTACGGTGTAATATTAGGTGGAACGCCTAAAGAATACCTAATAATCAAAAAAACTGTCAGTGTCGATTTTGTTATTATTTTGTCGTCTGACTTTCTTTTTTTTTCTCTTATGGCATAACATCCTACAAGGATGATTTGCGCAATCTGACTGTTTGCCCCCCAAGTAAAAGCAAATCCATAGACAAGACCACGTGACCTTTAATGGTCTATTGTGTATTGTGGGTTTCGCCAATACCTGATTGACCGGAAGATGTTGCTCTGCAACAAGTCCTCCATTTGACAGAGCACTGTTTTCTATTTATTATTGTGTTTCTTGTGTATTATGTTCTGTCAATAAACCTTTATTATTATTATTAATACCTATAATTACCTTTACCTTTTACATGAGACTCGAAAATAGAAAAGATTGAAAGATAGGGAACTCTACGATCCTTACAGCCAATTACGATAATTTGTGTTTTTACTAAATTTGCATCCGCTGTTTACACTCTAGGAAAAATCCATAAAAGAAAACATGAGCGACGACACAATCATCATTAAAGTCTCGGAGATCCCTCAGGGGGTAATTTTACATAACAGATTTATAGCATACCTAATCATTTCTTTAGAGTTGTATTAGACTAACAATATAATTTGATTTATCAAAAATTTACTGTCATAGTTTTTAAGAAAAAGCGAAGGTTTTCAGACGAAAACCTTAGTAATATTATATTGTGCAATGCATGAATTCTCATTTGCATGCATGCACTATATCAATTTTAATTGAGGAAAAATTTATACTTATCATTGAATTTAAATGATTTTCTATATAAAATGATAAAGTCTTCATCATATCAATAAACGTATAATTAAATACATATAAGTTTATTTAATATGTTGTACGAGTACATTACACAAATATCATGGAATTTCCCATGAATACGATCGATAGAGTTCTTCCGATGCGATCTTGCAATACTATACTTAAATATAATACTATACTATACTATACTATACCCTCACGCCATGTCCCAAGTGGGGTAGGCAGAGAGAACGGAACGCCAAACAGATCTATCTTTACACACTTCCTTCGCTTCCTCCACATTCATACAGTTCTTCATACACGCACGTCGGTTCCTCTTACTCAACACGCGGCCGTCCTTGAGAATTTGATCCACGTGATCAAGCCACGTGGTTCTCGGACGCCCGCGTTTCCTCACACCCTTTCTTTCAGATAAGTATATCCTCTTTGTCATTCTTACCTCGTTCATTCGTTCAACATGCCCAAACCACCGTATGTATATGATCTATATTAAATATAATATAGATCATATACATAGATCTATCCTTACATACCTTATATATCTTTCGGTTCTTCAAAATTTGTACATTTTTTCATACACCTAAGCCGATTTCTCAATCAACACACGGCCGCACTTATTTTTTGATTTTTATTTCAATTTCTTTCGCAAACAAATAGTTTTAACATAATATTAAAATTATACAACTAAATTAATTAATGGCCAGAGATCCAGAAGATAAGTGGTCAAAGAGGGTCTTAACCTGGAAACCAAGAACAACTACCAGGAGTGTAGGAAGACCACCACTACGATGGAGGGATGACCTGGTCAAGTACGTCGGTGTCAACTGGATGCAGAGAGCCCAAGATAGAGCGGCGTGGAAGGCGATGGAGGAGGCCTTCGTCCAGGAGTGGACGGGAGTAGGCTAGGAAGAAGAAGAAGAAGAAGAAATTAATTAAAAACTGGAAAACCATCAAAGTTTACAAACATTGTTTAGTGTTATATTGTGTGTTTTCTACTGTGTGAATTGTCTATACCAGTGGCGTAGCTAGGGTCATCTGCACCCGGGGACAAAGTCTGCGCCCCTTCTCGGAGTCCCCAAGAAATTTTTGAAATTTTTCAGTTTATATGATTCATTTCGAAGCATGAAGCATTATGAAGAAAAATATTTGAACCCGAACTGATCTTTGTTAAAAAAAAACGCCATCAGCAATCCTGCATTGTGGATGTGTCATTTTGTCAATGAGTAGAATGGCGCCCCTTAATACTCAATGGGGGCGCCAAAATCATGTTTGGCAACTGGTTCGAAATGAATATATTTGTGGAGCTCCAAAATTTAATCTTGCAAACGTATTTGAGATACATTAGCTTACATCAAAATAAAATAAAAAAATTGTTTTAATACTCATTTTGGCGCCCCCAAATGTGGCGCCCGGGGACATATGTCCCCCCCTGCCCCCCCCCTAGCTACGCCACTGGTCTATACATGTTATGTTATGTTATACGCAACAATATATGTAGAAGACACGAAAAAAAACATGTCATACAAAAAAAAGTTTTAAAGCATATGTAATCAATCGTCTCCATAATCAAGAAGGAAATAAAGGAATGGGACAGGAAATTGGAGTAAAAAGGAAAACATCAAACGATTAAATCCTATGAGACCCCGAAGTCAGCAGGGGTTTTTTTATAGCTTCATTGAATCGGATATGTCAAATATATCTACACCTACTATTCAAAAACTTGAGAACTCAATCCACGTGATCAATTCACGTCATTCTTGGAAGTGGATCCAACAAACCGAAAACAGAAGAAGTGAAAGATAATGGAGATGTCCAAAGATGGACCCAAAATGACTGAAGAAGAGAAAAAAATGATCTAATGGATTGTAATGAAATAAAAGGAAATTATAATCCAACAGAAGAAATTATATCTTATATCTGCAGTTCAGCGATGAGGTACGCCACCCATTTTGATTCCTTTACTTTCATTGACACGGATAGAATATTATTTTATTACATGCAGTCGTTACGTTGATTACCCGATTCGTAAGAAAATGCCGTAATAGTATTTTTTTTTATTTATTCTTTACGTACCTACATTGATTCAAAGCAAATTTACACAAAAATACATTCAAATCAAATACATTCATACAATCAATATACAGAGTTTGAGTTCATCGTAGAGGCACGATTTCCTCCAACTAACCCAATTTCATGTAACTTAAAAAAAAACACTCTGGAAGAAGGAAAAAAGGAGGTGTAAAGGAGAAAAATAGATAAGGAAAGGGACTATGAAACAGATGCCAAATTCTGAGTGATAAAGTGGTCCTTAACCGCCCGCTTGAAAGCGTGAAGAGTGGGGAGCAACCTCGTTCTGGAAGGTAAACCATTCCAAAACATTCCAATGAAGAAGACATAACTGGACTATTGGATATTTCCAGAACACATATCCCAACGGGATATTGGGCTCCAATCCATTATTTATCCCAATCCCAAGAATTGAATCCGAGATCTTATTTTGCAAGACTTGTCTATTATGTAATATCATCTAAATTATGTAAAATAAACAAAGCGAGGTCAATAATTCGATTACGTAGAGTTTTTTTTTTCTTTTATTAAACCTCATTAATTAAGAAGAGCTGTGATAATCAATTTAATATTGATTTCTTTTAAGATATAATGTTGTCTATTATGTTGTTACATCGTCTAGGCCAGTGGTGGCAAGCATTTTGTAAACCATGCGTCAATTTTTTCACAGACAAGGTCAGATGCGCCATACACCTCGAACTTTTTTTTACCTTCTTACGCTCACGTTTGGGTTTGTAAAATAGAGATAGGAATTGGAGCTGCTTCTCTTATGGGAGGAAAATGAATACCTCAATCACGGAATTCAATTAATTAATTTACGTCACTTCAAAAGACACGTTTACAAGAGCGATATACATACCTATATCTACAATAGTCAGAAAAAAAATGGCCACAAGGATGCAAAGCGCCACTTGTGATCGTTCAATGCGCCAAGTTTGGCGCATACACCATTGGTCTAGGTCAGTGGTTGGCAAAGTGCGGCTCCGAAGCCGCATGTGGCTCTTTGGCCCCGCAAGTGCGGCTCTCACGGCCTATCCTAGAGTCAAATTAGTTAGAGAACGAAGAATTTGAAAACGTGAAATTAGAAAATAAATTTAAAAAAATTCATTACAATTCAAAAGAATTCCACCATACATAATTGCTGATTTCCCTAAATTAGCGAAGGTCTAAAATTGTAATAAAGGTTTACTAAAGCAATAAACAGATTTGGCTCTCAATTTTTTTTGATCGGTGTAACGTAGGTACCTGGTACATATTTGGCTCTTTGGCGAATAAGTTTGCCGATCACTGGTCTACGTGATTAATTTAGAAATCTGATTAATTTGGTGAAAATCCGATATTTAATCCGTAACCTCTACTAATTAAGGTGACATTAATAACCAATCTAGCTAAGTACTATGTATGTTTCGTAAAGTCCCCGCCAAAGAAATTCAAGGAGTCCTGAGTCTCTTCTCTTCTATTTCTAATTTACTTATTCCAGCTTATCAACCAGATATTGTGTTGGTTGATCACAGATCCCGTAAAACATAATATATGATGGACATTTCTATACCACACGAATATAATTTCCAAGGGTGGCCAACCCGCATGCGGCCCGTTGGGTGTCTACGTGCGGCCCGCCAAGCATATTGCACACTTTTTTGAATAATAGTCGTTACAAGTACTTAGTACCCGTAACTTTTTTGAAAGAGGTATTATAAAAAAAATATTCTTAAAGAAGACCAAGGAGTTTTGAAGTATTTCAAATCCCTGTACCATTTTGAAAATTTAGCGACGGGGGGGGGATGGTAGAAATTTTAAGCTGAAGTTAGATTATCAAATGTTCCATAAATGGAGTATATTGTTGTGCGGCCCGGTAGGAAATCCCATTCTGAAATTTGGCCCGGCTGCCGAAAAGGTTGGCCACCTATGATCAAAATAAAGCAAGCAAGCAAGATAAGATAATAAAATGTCTTGATTTGCTCACGAAAATCAAAGATATGTGGAGAACACCAACCACAATCATTGTGCCTATAGAGATGTCTGTGGATGGTTTAATACCTACCTAAGTCTCTGTCAAGCAGTCTTAGAAAACTTAGAAAAAAATGATAGGCTTAAATATAGCATGCAGAAGGCTGTTCTACTATCATCCACCAGAATAGTTAGAAGGTTTAATATCCCTGTAGCTCTGTTAGTGATCTCCCATGATTTAACTATTTTCATAGGACATCATGGGAGAATTAACTCCAATAATGTTGAGGGTCCACATTTTGTTTATAATTTTATCAAAATATTTTATTATTATTTAAATTGTGGTTATTATTTGATCTTATATTTAAAAAATATATTGTTAATTTTATTTTGTATTCAAAGTGTAGATTGCATCTAACCGTAATATAAAATTAGACACACACCCAATCCGAGGTAGGGATTGTGGAATGTAAGAAGGGGGGGTGTTGAATACTGCCATCTGTGTGGTGAATTATGAAGCACTAGTTACTGGCTATAGACATAAAGTGATAATCTATGGCGAATAAATTCAATTCAGGGTTTGTCTTTGGTTACGTGTATATAATACACACACACTTTTGATCCACCTCTCTCTTCTTCTCCAATACACAGTCAAACAAAAACATTAGCATCTATACTGTTCTATTTGTTACAAGTTTTACATTAAATTCTATTATATAAAAATAAAAGTGTTTGTTCTGCAAATCCAACAACTCAACATTAGCGATCGTAAAAGGGACATAGGCGATCGAGACACAACAACAGGGGGACTAGGGAACGGATACTGAGTTGGAAGATAGCATCTTTTCCTGAGGATTTAAAAACATTAATCATTACATTCTTATTAATAAAAATCCGCTGAACCATGGTTCAACCACTGATTCCGTGATCCGCCTGTAAGCGTTAAACCAGCTATTAAATTTTCTTTATAGACCATTAAAGGTCACGTGGTCTTGTCTATGGATTTGCTTTTGCTTGGGGGGCAAACAGTCAGATTGCGCAAATCATCCTTGTAAGATGTTATGCCATAAGAGAAAAAAAAGAAAGTCAGACGACAAAATAATAACAAAATCGACACTGACAGTTTTTTTGATTATTAGGTATTCTTTAGGCGTTCCACCTAATATTAGGTACACCGTAATCGTCTGTTGTGTTGGGATGCCTGATGCCCCTCTATTAATAAAAATATTTAAACCGTACCATAGACATCTGTATTTTATATAAAGAATTTCATATGGCAACTCGAAAATTCGCACTATTATGTTGGTAGTTATTGTTATA
The DNA here is from genome assembly GCA_947579605.1 of Athripsodes cinereus. Lineage (NCBI taxonomy): Eukaryota > Metazoa > Arthropoda > Insecta > Trichoptera > Leptoceridae > Athripsodes > Athripsodes cinereus. Next base: position 1,815,152 of record OX388326.1, on the reverse strand, counting down.
CGACGATAGTAGTCATGGGTAACAGATCACTTTGAGGCGACCCGACCCGTTCGGGTCCACTGATAGCAGTGAGCCGAACATATGATTCGGGTCACGGGTCTTTCCGGTTACAACCCAGATCTTTGTCTTTAGCTCGGACCCGTTTCCGCTGTAGGTACATACACGGGTCACGGGTCTTTCCGGTTGCAGCATATACCTGTGTCTACGGGTCGGAGCTGTTTCCGGTGTTGACAGCTTATTGTCTATGATCCACTTTGTCTTTCATACGGTATGGAGATTTTTACACTTAATATCTAAACGGAGTACTCAATAATTATAAGAATAATAATAATGACATTTATTGGCCATAAAATATTTATTTATTTACATAACAAACAGCTGTATCAGCCTTTACAAATAATACAAATTAAAAAAAAAACAGTCAAGAGAAATAATGCATAAACAAAGAAAAACAATATAAATAAAGGAAAAAAAACAACGTACTACCAATTAATTTCAATTAGGAAAATACTTTTTATTGTGAACTGTGCAAAGGTTTAGTTGAAATAAATAGTGGATAAGCTATTGATTAAAGGTAAACATTTTATATGAAAAAGTATTGGTTTCATAAAATGTTTCGCCATGATAATTTTTTTGTGAAATATTTTGTGTTTGTGTATTGTAGTATTATTTTGTGAAAAATGTTTTTAGAGACTAGCAAAACTTTGCGATACTTTCCAGCAATAAAACACAATATATTATTAGAATACGGATTTGTATGTATGGGAAGCGGCGTGATGGTATGTATGTATGGGTAAGTACAAACGGTCATTCTATTCAATTTGTGAACAAAACATACAGAACTTACGTGTCATCCGCTTAAACGGATCCTACATGTCATCGTCTCAAACAGATCTTTCGGGTCATCGGGTCCTCACAGATCCAACGGGTCTCCGCTCAAACAGATCATTAGGACCCGTAAGATCCGTAGGTGATCTGTAGACCCGCGGGTCAATTTGGAAGGACCCGAACATTTGACTCGGGTCGGATCTGTGTTACACATGACTAGACGATAGTAAACAGACAAAATCAAAACAAACAAGCGGCTGTCAAAATTATCTTATTGGTTTTGTCATCTGAAATTTTGTACCCTAACACGCTGAAATATAAAATATTATGAGGAAGGTTTGTATAATTAAAAATCAAAAGTAATAATGGAATGACAATATATTCATTTATCAAATAAATCATAATCTGACACAGTCAGTAATATGGAACGACTCAAATACGTCTATCAAAAAACAAATTACGAAACTGGTGTTCTGTTACACGAAAAAAGTGTCTATTATCACAAGAAAAACAACTGATTTGAGTTAAAGTCACATTTGGATACCATTTAAGCGTATTTTTAACCCAAACCAACTCCGATAAATTGTAAAATAACTGCAAAGCGTACATGTAAAACCCGCATAGCAAACATCTGACGTAAAATCCAACATGGCGGGCCCAAGTTCGCATATGACGCCGATTTAAACCAACACAACCTTACTTAAACCACCCCAAGAGGCGGATCAACCACTTTTAAACTAGGTTTACGCTGATTAACGTTTATCAATACGTTTTTTGTTTGATCGGTGGTTCATCCACTTCTAGAAATTTAATCTACGTTTATTAATAAGACTTTGAGTGATTGTGAAACTCTATGTGAAGAAGGAAGATTGTTCCAACAACGAGCACCAGAAACTGAGATTATATTATTGAGAGAAATAATTGGTGTTGTGTGTAGAAATTTCCAGAAGACGCTCGTTATTACGGCTCGCTAACAACTCGATTTTTTTTAAATAGTAGGGAGAAGACGTGGAATAAAATATTTTGTAAACAAGTGATAGAACATAGAGTTCACGTCTTTGATGCACAGTTAGCCACTTTAGTTTGACTCGATACCTACTGGGAGATATGATCAGATCTGTTGATATTGAAGATAAATCGGATATCATAATTCTGAAGTCTCTCAAGTTTATTTGACAGGTCTTGGTTGATATCGAGATATAATACTACATCAACATTATTTATGAGAGGCTTATCTTCTTACCGCATATACACGATTTCTTCCAGTCAATCTCATCATCATGGACGGTCGTAATTATTGAAATATAAATACGTAGAAACAATGGTATATAAATACATTGAAAATAATGGAAATTTTCTGGTGCATCCCAGAACTATATGGGCATTTTCAAATTTTTTTGCTTCGTTACGTAGTGGAACCTAAAAAAATATGTGTAACAAATTATGCCTGATTTTGTATATAAAATATATATACAACAGTAACGGACGTGAGAAATCAATTACTTTTAAGTTTTGTGTTTTCTTTTTTTCAGGAAATGCGTTTTCGTGAAGCAATATCTCAAGAAATTTCCATTACATCACACAATTCAACGGGGTTTTAAATAAAAATATGATATGGGGGGGTGAGAGAGATGGTGAAAGAATGGTTTTGGTTGAGGATAAAATAAATAAAATAGTATGCCAAAAATGCCAACGGCTGAGACTCTACTGGGCTACTCACAGCACTCCAGGAGTTAACACAATAAAAAAAATAAAATGGTCTCAATTAAATATATAGTGAGGCTATATAAATAAGAGACGACAAGTTATTTGTAAATAGATGAGCGAAAGTATAAAAGGCAAATTTAAATTTCAAACAAACATTTTAATGAAAATAAAAATTGCTTACCACTATTACAAACACTCAAAAACAAGGCTAGACAATACTACGACTTACTCACTACCCCGTATTGTCGGTGCACACGTAATTATCCCCATTAAAAATAATTAACACACTTGATAACTAGTTCAATTAAGAAACGAAGCACTTTCAAAATAAATTCATTTTCACTTTAGGCTGACGAGCAAACGGATCCCACGTTGAGGGGGCCTCAAGCATGAAAATGCTTAAAGGCAAAACAAGTTGAAGAAGGCGCCCCTGGGCGCAGTGCTGGTAGGGCGAAGCCCTACGTCCGAGGCTTCTGGAGGCAATTAACAGCCTACACAGGTACGAAGTTGGCACGTCATGGCTTCAGGAGGAGAATATCTCAACTCAACTGAAGCCCAATGACTAGAGACCGACTTGTCTCTCTGAAGGTCAGATGATGAGTGATGGCAGGAGCGATCCTTATACCAAGGACGCCTGTTTACGACTCACTGATAACGACTGTTCACCACTGATGACTGATGGAGACTCACTGCTGTTCAAGGACATCTCTCTACTGCTCCTTGAGTGGGGTAGGGGGTTGGTCCTATGCATCTACGTGCAGCGCCGTGATTGGCTAATCACGGTACCAATACACGCCTACTTCAGGTATCATTGTCTTACGGGTCCGCATGGACCGTTATTCCAAGAATTATGGAAATAACAAAATGATTATTTATAAATAAATACGATATTATATAGCGTCCAATTGCACTGATTTAAATAATTAATTAATTCCCATATTTATTAAAGTGTCTCTTTCACTGATATCATATTTAAAACAATATTTCTTGTGTCCGTTATCACTGTTCATTATTATAGCGTCCATTCCGCAACACAAATAACACATTTTATATCTATTACATAGCAACACAATACAACCCTTTAGGTAGATAATGGAATATTCAAACTACGTATGTTACAATAAAATTAAAATTCATACCTAAAGAGTCGTTTACATAATTCAAAACATTATCATCGGTATCGACATTCAATATCTCGAAGTGTAGGTATTAAAAAAATCCAACCAAGCCGATACTATGAAATAATAACAATACGCAGACATTCTAGAATCTTCATAAAATAATTTAAAAAAACAATTAACGAAGTTGATACATAATGAATGCGCCTTAATCTTTTGTCAATATTATTCTCTTTATCACCCCTGTTGCTATGCAGGTACAAATTTAAATAAACAATAATATTTTTGAATGCAGGTACGAAGATTAGTAAACAATAACATTATTAATGTAGGTACCTTTTAAGTGCAGCTATATTTTTAATGTTGGGTTATTCTAAATTCTTATGAACTGCATTGTTTATTTCGGTATTTCAGTACCACTTTCTAAATACCAATTTTTATTTTTAATGATAACTTTTCGGCACAATACCTACTATACCGGGCATAACAAACGTTTTAGTGAATAGTTGTCGAAAGTATTTAATATAGTTATAATCACAACATTCTTTAAGAAAATATATAATTTTATTAGGAAAATAACGTAAAATGTCACATTTTCTGTCCAATTGGTCCATTACGTTACGTTTTGTACTATACAGTAATGAGTTTTCTTATATTCTACAGTAATTATAGCAAATTTGTTGGTGATTTGCACTTTCCAACAACAATTCAGTTCACATACTATATTTTATATATTACAATAATACAGTTGTATCAGTTGTTGGAATAAAATCTAAAAAAAATAGTCGGAGATATAATAGGACAGTAACGTAATAGGAAGTTTCTCGTTACGTAATGGAAAAGTAAAGCTAACGTCGCATGGTAATAATATCCATTAATTATATCAGTCGAAAATCCGAGATAAGTTTTTTGTTTTTTTTTTATATATTTTATTTATTTATTTATGCATATTCACGGCTTTCGCCTTTTACATGTTAATAAAGAGAAAAAAAATAATAGCAACAATTAAATCCAAAATAATATAAACAATAAGTAAAAATTGATAATAGCAATTATATTCATATGTCAGTTTATTATTTTTTTTAATGAATTATTTTTAATATATTTTCAATCTTTGTTGAAAAAGTCGTTGAAGATAAAAACGTTATCATTTTTTAAAATATTATATTACTCGCGGGCCGCAGGAAATACGCGGCGGGCCACATGCGGCCCGCGGGCCGCAGTTTGCCCATGCCTGGTTTATAGAATACCAATATGGACTAACTAAAATTGGAACGTTACTATTTTAGTTAGTGCACACTAAAAATGAAATAGAATCGGGGGTAGAATTTGTCGTTTTTGTTACACTTGATTGGCCTGACGTACTGATTTATGATTTACTAGCAATCACTTGAACTGTTTTCATAATAATAAATAAATATTGGACATCATAACGCCATCATAATAATTATTAACATCTTTTAATATAGTCGGAAGATTAAAATACCTATTCAATGTAAGCTAGGCTTTACAATTCCATTACGTGACAGTTTTTTTCCACCAATACATAACGTTCCGTAATGGACGTGACGTATAAGTATCGATCTCTGTTCATCCACATTTTTACACCTTGTTAGTGAATATAAGGATGCATTCGACTTGTAATTCAAAATGAACAATATTTAATATGTAATTAGAGTCCAAAAGAAACAAATAAAACTCTTAAGTTACCTTAGAAATCTGCGTTCGTAATGGAACACCAATTTTAGTGAGCAACAAGGGGGACCAGTTCCGTCACAAGAATCTGCACAACCGACGTTTTTACACAATATAGCGGCATTCATAGACTAATATAACGTTGCCATTAATTATAATCGACACTCGATTTGACCAAAATAAGTAAAACAGAGGTTTAGAATGGCCGTGACGTAATAGGAATTCCACTTTTTGTGATTTGAAGGACAGGAAAAAAATACATATTTAACATATTTCTGGTTTGCTTTATGATATTTTATGGGACTTTATTGAATTTAGAGACAATTAAGTTTTAAATGAAGTCATAAAACCTGTGAATATAATGGGCAGACAAATATAATTTTGTTGTTAAAGTTGAGAGGTACGCTGAAGACATGTTGAAATACGTCATTCCGTGTTATTGATTTACACATTAACTTGCAAAATTTAAATAGTTACCTGTTATTTTTATGCTTAACTAAGAAAAAAATCATCAATTTATCAATAATTGTGATTTCGGGCAAAACTGAAATAATTGGTCATTTAAGAAACAATTTTGAATTCTCGAGACGCGTACGTTATACTCATAGCAAAAAAATCTGAAAATGCCCATATACCTACTTATAAGTGGGATTTCTTGATGAAAAAATAGTGATTAATTTTCTTATCAAATATGTTATTTATGTTTTTTGTGACGTTAAAAGTTTTCTTCTTTCAGATATATAAAAAATATAATATATAAAATTGTGATAAATACGTAATTGAGTAGGTAGGGGGAGTGGGGGCACATTGATACAAGGGGAGCAATGTTACACCATCAAATATACTACCAAAGCGTTTGATTTTTTTGTAATTTTTTGCAATTTCATTTCCTCATCTTCTATATTAATGAATGTCTCGTACAATAATAGGTACCTACTTACATATTATCTTTTAATTTCGCACTTTTTTATCTTTTTTTTCTTCTAAACTTGTTTTTAATATTTTTTCAAATATTTAAATTTTATGGTGTTATTTTAAATACTGATTTTATTTTTTACATATAGTCTATGGATAAATATTTAAATTAAATAAAACCAAAGCACCTAATAATTTGCTAGACAATGTGTAGTCATATTGTCTGACTGTATGAATCATGAACCACAATTTCCTTCCACTTTGAAAGTAGATAATACCAATAATGTTTTTATTTTTTATAATTAGGTTTTAATCAAATATTTTCCTGCTTAATCTACTAAATATTTATAAGAATTTTTTTTTTTGTTAATTGACGTAACTGGAGCGGTAAATCGAATAATTAATTATAATTTCATCGCCTGCGAATTCCCCAAGTTACAATTAATCTCTTATTTGGTATTATACATTTATTTATTTATATTCGTTATAAACTTTGCACTGATTATAACCAATTTTAAATAAAAACACATTCATATTATATTTAAAAATGTGATCATTTGCAGAAAAAATATACAGAACTAGCAGGAGAAATAAAAATATTTGGCATTCTAGGCCCGTTTATATAATTTTACCTAGCTTTAGTTATGTCAGCTGCAGGGGTAAATCCGGAATCTTTAATATGTAATTTTCAAAATTAAGATTTACTGGTAAATTTATACATCAAAATACAAAAATCTATTATAATAAATACTTGTTATATTGTTAGAAAGTTTTTGAACACACTTATTTCAGGCACAATGCTGGTACTTTGAACCAGGGATGTTGCGGATGTCGATTTTTACACATCCGCGGATGTGAATGCGGATGCGGATTTTTGAAGGCTCACATCCGCGGATGCGGAAGTTCAAGATGTTATAGAAAAAAAGTAGGAACTATCTTAGTTGGTTGGCCCCACTGTCAAATATGTGACGAAATTGTTGCTACAATAAGTATTATGATTTTTATGGATGAAATATTTTTTTTCTTTTTTATTATTTGCAAAAATAAAATAAAACCGGCAAAAATAAAAACGCGTCGGATCTTGTCTCCAATTTTTTCGTTCCCATTGGTTAATGTCAAGTGCGAACGGCACGCGCCATTCGCAAATGTCGCAAGTTGTCTTACATCCGCATCCGCATGAACAACCGCATCGATTATTGCGGATGCGGATGCGGATGTCCAAATACATGCGGAAGCTCCGCATATGCGGATGCGGATGCGAATATTCGCAACATCCCTGCTTTGAACCCGCGTTTTGAGCCAATTTTTTTGATATCCTGTATAATATCTGGATAGATGATTTTTTGTCGGCATTAGACTGTTGTTTAATGGACCCCCGCTTACGACTCGTGAACCCTCATTTTTTAGTCATGCCAACGCAGACTTCCGTCGAGTCTCCCGCGAACCCCTGGGGGTCCGCGTGGACCACATTGGGAATCACTGATATGAATGAATGAATATTCTATAAATAAATAATAATTTTCATATTCAAAAATATATTTTAATGTGTGAAATTTAAATAAAGTTATAAATAGTAAATATTAATAACTAAATTAAATAAGTTAACCAACAAAACCAATTTTTACTAAGAAAAAATAATTTTCATTCATAATCATTTAGACAATGGGGAAAAACGTTCACTTTCCCGAAATTAACTAAAGAGTAAACTAAACTATAAGTGGCTATAGTATGTATACTACCACAACATATCCCATCAGCGGAATAACTGCTCGCAATAAACATGCAGAATGCCATCAACAAGTAGTCCATAGCTCAACAAGTAGAAATGCCTTATATTCACACTAGCAACACTGCATAGAGCAAAGTGACATATTTGGATCTCTGTTATTGATAATAGTGTTTTCGAGGATATATTGAGTGATAAGAGAGGTATTGTGCAGTGAAAGCCTAATAAACATATTGGTTATCTAATAATAGTGTAGAATTGTACTGAAAGTGACTGTATAATTGATATTCATCAATATCATAACTGTTTAAGAGTATTGTTGCAAGACTTTTATCTTTTATATTAATAATGTATTGCGGAAGACTGAACGTTGTTTTTTTTTTTTGCTCTTGCGAATATGTTTTGTTCTTGATGTTATTTTCTTGTTATTAACTGAAAAATACTACTGAAATGTACTTCGGAAGATCGCGCATCCAGTGATTATAGTTTTTGGATAAATCATTGACTCGTTATGTGTTTTTTCGCATATGTGAACTGTGAATGACAATTGTGTTGTGATGTACAGCTGATTTTATTACAAGAGAGGGTAGACTTTGTTTTTGTTTCACTCCGATAGTTGATGATATTGATTGCGTATTACGATAACGTCCCCGCAGAGTTTGATAGATAGATTGGTAGAGAGTCTGCCACCGGAGCGGTGTGCTCGAGTTCGAGACCCGGCGGGTACAGAACATTTTTTTTTTTTTTTTTGAAAATAGTTATCGTAAATTGATATTGTATCTGACTGTGTACTGCTGTGATGGATTGATTGACTAAACTCGTGTAGACCATTCTGCTTTCTACGTTTGAGGATCATTCTGCATTGTACATTGAGCGTGCCACTATTACGTGTTGGTGAAGACTTCCGGAACGTGACGATTTGCGGACTCTGGGATTCGTTTACCGACGAAGGAAGGCATTTCCAACTGAACCAAGACTTGAAGACCCGAGAAGTGGTGAAGTGTAGACTTTGGGATTTGTTTAACGAAGAGAAGAAGTATAATTGTCCAACTGGACGAAGTCTATGTTTATGTTAATAAGCTATTAATGTTGTTGTTTTTTTTTATTATTATTTTCGTTTTATTTTATTATTATTATTCTCTTTTTCTTACATAATTATTAATTTTAGTTTTGTTTGCTGGTTACGTACATAACCTATAACCGATAGATAGTAGAATTCTATATAATATTCAATATATAATATGTATATTTAAGTCGGTCTGCATGGGTATATAGTGTTTTGTATCTGTAAAGAAAATTGTCATATACTTATACTGTATTTCGCACGCCCATGACGAGGTGCTTGATGGGTTAGTGGTTTAACCCGACACTCACAACGTCTCGTCACCACAGTGAGACCGTGGTTCTGTGTTCAAATCGCAGTCAATGCTGAGCAATTTTATTTTTATCTTTTTTCATAAAATTTTATACAGTATATCTATTTTTTAATCTTTAATTGACTTTAATATAAGCTTTGTTATTGATTATTATTTAAGTTATCGTTAGTTTTAATATTTTATGAGTTTCAAATGTGTACCACTGTAAAATTTTTGCTATTGTGAATTGTGTTTAGATCAGAGAATACAGGTCGATGCAAATTATAATGATTTTGAAAAGGCTTTCGACAGAGTTGACCATCGAGTTTTACTGGGCAAGCTTTCCCGACTTGGATTTTCTTGTGGTTTTACCGAATTTTTCTCTGACTACTTCAGGAATAGAAAACAGTATGTTGCAAGTGGAAATAAAACCTCTAGTCATTTTTTAGCTACATCAGGAGTGCCTCAGGGCTCCAATTTGGGACCTTTGCTATTCTCGTTATTTATCAATGATATTGGGGTTGATATTCGCTTTTCGGAATATCTTCTGTTTGCCGACGACCTTAAAATTTTCAAAAGAATAGAGTGTACTGAGGATGCATTGAGGTTGCAATCGGACATTGATACTGTCGTAGATTGGTCATCCAGAAATAAACTTCCGTTTAGTGTGCAAAAATGTAATGTTATGACATATTCGCGATCCAGTCAGCCAATTGAATACGATTATTCGATGAATGATTTACCACTTTCTAGAGTTGAAAGATGTAGGGATCTTGGCGTCCTTTTCACTCGTAACTTTAATTTTGGGGAACACATTGTTGAACAAACCAACAGAGCTTTTAAAGTTCTGGGTTTTGTATTGAGGCATTCGAAGCATTTTCGCGAACAAAATACGGTGACCCTGCTTTACAATACGCTTGTGCGAAGCATTCTCGAATCGGGATCAATAATTTGGAGTCCTCATGAAGACTCGTACATTTTGATGCTGGAAAGAGTGCAAAAGCGGTTTTTGAGGTGGTTATATCATTTTACATATGGTTACTACCCATATCTGTTTCCATCTGCATTCGTAATGGGCAGTCTTGGATATGACACCCTTGAGCATCGTAGGAGCGTGTTTTACGCGAGGCATTTTTTCAAGTTGCTGAATGGTATAATTAGTAATCCGAAGGTACTGGGAGAGTTTAATTTTTATATACCGGCGTCCTATAGTCGTTCACGTCAGCATATGCTGTTTTATCCACCTACAAGCCGAACAAATATTCTCGCAGAGTCACCAGTGGCTAAGGCGGTTAGATTGTTTAATATCATTTCTCAGAATGTGGACATATTCCATGTAACATACGGAGAATTTGTAGTAAAAGTGGAAACTATTTTGTAAATTTTTGTTTTCTCTGGGATCGCATTGGCCGAAGGCTGTAATGGTCCCAGTAGAGTATGGTGTTGTTTTCTAATAATAATAATAAATAATAATAATCTACAAACATGTCAGCCGGTGTGGCTTGTATCGCGTGTAACGTAAGTCTGGAAACAGAGGAACTTATTGAATGCACCAAGTGCCAAAATACCTATCACTATTCATGTGTAGGACTCACACTGGAGAACTTCAAAAAGATGAGCAAAGTTGCAAAGGAGTCATGGAAATGCTGTAAACCAAAGAAGACAGGCGAGTTAGCTGATCTAATAAAAACTCTGAAGGAAGACCTGATTGCCACACAACGAGAAAATAATGACCGCTTGATGAATAAAATGGAGGAGCAGACGAAAATGATGGCGTCACTTCTAAAGGAGAACGAGGAAATTAAGAACACTATACAGTTCCTTACCGAAAAATACGACATTCTTCTGATGAAGGTAAATGATCAGGAAGAGATGGAAAAACGACTGCAAAACCTATCACAGACGAACAAGGAGCTGGAAAGAAGAATTGAATTCATGGAAGAAAGGATAGACAGCTCAGACCAGTTAAAGAATGCTAAGAAGATAGAAATAAGAGGAATACCCCATATCCGAGGCGAGAAACTAGAAGATATAATCATGCAAATAGCAAAAATAGCAGATGTGGAGATATGCGAGGAGGATATAGAAAGCACAAAAAGATTTGCATATACAAATCGGGACGAGGACGAAGACAATATAGAGCCGCGTAGCTTAGACGTCAAGCGTCACGGGTGCGTCATTGCCACATTTGCAACAACAGAAACTAAAAAGAAATACTTAAAAGCGATCAAACAGTATAATAGAGGCATAGAACTGAAAACAATGAAGCTAAACACTAAAGACATCGGCATGGCATACGGCAGTCCAATTTACATACAGGAGACTCTTACTCCACGCCTTAAACACATGTACCTAACCGCAAGGAAAATTGCCAAGGAGAAGAATTATAAATTCGTATGGATACATGAGGGCAAAGTGATGCTAAGGAAGGAGGAAGGAGGAAGAGTGATCCATATAAAAACGCCGTCTGTACTGCAAACCTTATGAAGTAATATGGCTCGCATAAAGGGTGGATCTAATTTTTGTGCCCAAACTGATCAATTTTTATACCTTAAGTATGAAATTTTTATTAGATATAATCTTACTTTTTCATTTATATATTACTGAAACGTAAATCGTTTTTCTATAACTTGTGTCAGGGAAAATAAAGTCTGAATTCAATTAAAAGGATGACATCTTGAAAATTAACAATTTATTTAAACGTTTTTATTTATTTACAATTATTATTTATTTAAAATACATATTACAACATCTATTATTTATATATACGTCACATATTATTACAGTTCACACAGATTTCTTATATACACATTATATAACATCTTTCTTCCAGCCTATCTAGATCTTTCTTTTTATCCAAACCAAAACAACCACCTGTCATTATTTTCCAAACATTCCATAACCAAAAATAATATAAAAATTCAAATTCATTAAACTTCCAAACTTAAGTACCCTCCTAATGGTGATTACGTAACATTGCCTCCCTCTTAATTTAGTTCGTCCCGAACGAATTCTCTGGATGAAGATAGGAGCATCCTGAATCCTCTCTGCAATGTGAAGTCTTGAAGAAATAACAGGGTACAGACTTCTTGATGTTCTCACTATACCCTGGATTAAAACAACAAACTAAAACATTAATTCCAGTATTACAGAAGATCTCTTCTATCATATTTCGAACAACTTTCCAATCCATATTGCCACTTATCCTTGGTATGCCGAGCTTCGTAAGATTCATTTGTAACATTTGATCCCGCAAACTTTGTAAACAGTGCCACATCTGAACATACTCTGTTTGTTCTTCAGGGATTGCTTTATTTACCATGTAAAATATATGTCGTTCCCCATGCTGTAGATGGACCGCTTCTCCAATTTTCAAACTCTTGGCCTTAATCTCTTCCAATATCCCGTACTTCTTCTTGAAAACTTTGGCTATGCCATTAGTAAATTTTGCATTCTGAGCCAAGCAATGAGCCAAAACATAATCCTCTGGAGTGTCAAAAAGATCTTGCTCAACTTCGATAGTGACACCATGATGAATTCTTCGTTGAGGCGTCTTCATAAATTCTTCAAAACTCTTCTCTTCACTTAGGACTTTACAGACTTGAACAATCGGGTTGTTTCCTTCACTTTTATTGTCTCCTAAAAACGGTGCTAAGCGATTGAAATGTACCACCCTCGGCTTGCTATTTGATTTTCGTCGTATTCGATAAATAACGTCATTTATTCTTTTAATCACCTCGTACGGTCCTTCCCAGGATTTTTGAAGCTTCGGTGAATAGCCTCGTCTCCGTTGAGGATTGAACAACCAAACTAAATCTCCAGCTTGATACCCTCCTTCCACAGCTTTGACATCATATCTTTCCTTCATCCTGTCACTAGCGACTTGAATATTAGCCCGCACACGTTCATGGATGTCGTTCATCTTTCTTCGAAGTTCCGATACATAATCTTCTCCAACAAGATCCTCTCCAGGCTTAGATCCATACTGCAAGTCGCAAGGTAACCGTAGTTCACGGCCAAAAATCACACTCGCTGGTGTTTGTCCCGTTGTCTTATGAATTGCCGAACGATAGGCCAATAAGAACAAGTGGATGTATTCGTCCCAATCCTTCTGATGATCAGACACCGCCTTCGACAGATATTTTCCACATGTTCGATTCATTCGCTCCACCATTCCATCCGACTGTGGATGCAAAGCAGTTGTTCTCGTTTTTCGAATTCCCAATATCTCACATACTTGCTGAAATACGGCTGACTCAAAATTTCTTCCTTGATCCGAATGAAGCTCCAACGGTACTCCAAAACGACTTATCAGCTCTCTTACCAAGATTTCAGCAACAGTGGTAGCCTCTTGATTTGGTAATGCATAGGCTTCTGTCCATTTACTAAAATAGTCCATTGCTACTAAAATATACTTGTTCCCTCTTTCAGTTGTGGGAAACGGTCCTGCTATGTCGATGGCTATTCTTTCAAATGGACTACCTACATTGTACTGTCTCATTGGCGCACGCCTCTGTTTTTGAGGTCCGTTCGAAGTAGCACAAGTCACACATCTTCTACACCAATCTTTTACATCTTCAGTGTAACGGACCCAATAAAATCTCTGACGAATCTTTTCTGTAGTCTTTTTAACTCCCAAGTGTCCACCAGACACATCATCGTGAAGCAGCTTAAGGACATCAGGAACTCTCTTCCTTGGAACCAATAGCTGTTGTTTCTGCTGTGTTCCATCTTCACTTTCCAGAATACGTTTCAACAACCCGTTTTCCACAACTATGGATTGCCATTGTGCCCAATATGATTTAACATTTGGTGAACATGAAGCTATTTCTTCCCATGAAGGTTTTCGATCATTTTCTTTCCACTGCATCAAAAGTCCAAGGTCAGGATCTTCCAACTGGTGCGCTCGAATTTCATCATCTTGCCAAAAATTATCGATGACTGTAGTTCTACGAATCATGACGAACCTTTCCTCCGCTTTATTACAATGCTGGCAATCCTCTGGACATGGACGCCTTGACAGTGCATCAGCATTTTTATGACGAAGTCCAGCTCGATGCTCAGAATCATAGTCATATTCTTGCAATCTTTCTATCCATCTTGCAACCTGACCTTCAGGGTTCTTGAATCGTAACAGCCATACAAGCGCCGAATGATCTGTCCTTAAAAGAAATTTCCGTCCATATAGGTATTTGCGGAAGTGCTCAACTGACTTGATTACAGCAAGTAACTCTCTTCGCGTTACACAATAGTTGCGTTCCGGCCTTGACAAAACTTTACTGAAGTACGCAATTACGCGTTCTTGACCATCCTGAACCTGAGATAGTACACTTCCAGTGCCGACGTTGCTTGCATCCGTATCCAGAATAAAATTCCCTTCGGCTCGAGGATAACTTAGAATCGGGGAATTAATCAATACCTTCTTCAATTCTTCAAACGCGCATTGGCATTTTGAATCCCATATAAATTCATTACTTTCTTCTGTGAGTTTTGTCAATGGTTTAGCGATATCAGCGAAGCCCAAAACAAATCGCCGATAGTAAGTGCTTAAGCCTAAAAAGCTTCTTACTTCATGCTTGTCTTTAGGTGTAGGCCAGTCTTGAACAGCTCTAATCTTCTCAGGATCCACCGCCACTCCTTCCTCAGAGACAACATGACCCAGATAGTTGACTTGTCTTCGGAACAATGTACATTTCTTAACATTGAGTTTCAAGTTGGCCGCTCTCAATCGTGAAAACACTTGTTCCAAATTTCGTAAGTGCTCCTCAAAACATTTTCCAAGCACGATGATGTCATCCAGGTACACTAAACAGGTCTCCCACGACAATCCTCTCAGCACGCTTTCCATTAAACGCTCAAAAGTAGCCGGAGCGTTACAAAGTCCAAACGGCATAACAATGAACTGCCATAATCCACTTCCAATAGAGAATGCTGTTTTCTCTCTATCCTTAGGTTCCAGTCCAACCTGCCAATATCCACTCTTCAAATCCAACGTTGAAAAGATTTTACAGCCAGCCAATGTGTCCAACGTATCATCAATACGAGGCAAAGGGTAACTGTCCTTCTTAGTAACATTATTAAGTTGGCGAAAATCAACACAGAACCGAGTTGAGCCATCCTTCTTCCTAACCAGCACTACAGGTGAACACCATGGACTGCTTGACGGTTCTATTACCTTGTCCCGTTCCATATCTTGAATAATTTGATCTGCTTCCGCCCGTTTTGCTAAAGGTAATCTTCTGGGTACTTGACGAATGGGTCTTGCATCACCTGTGTCTATTCGATGACTAACAACACTTGTTCTTCCTTTGGGTTGACTTGGGTTCTCGAAGACATCCTGATTTCTAGCGATGAAGGATCTAATCTGTTTGCTCTGTTCCTTGGTAAGTTCCTTACAAGCCTCCTTCACTAAGTCGTCAAGGTGTTTTGGTACCTCCTCTGAAGAAACTTGGCCACCGCTCACTCTACATGTTACTGACGAAACCGATGAACACATACTTAAATAAACTCCTTCTTTGATAGTCACTGGATAGTCATTGATATTCATTAGCCTGACCAAAATATCCTTTTTAGCTTGAATCAGGACTCTCGCAATCAACACTCCTTTTCCAGCTTCAGTATTAGCGTTGGACTCCACTACTAAAACATGTCCATTTGGAATGTCACAATCTAAGTAGGCTCGTACTAACATTTCACTTTGTTTTGGAATAGTAACAACTTCTGCCGCAAGCACACGTGTAGCGAATTCTTCATGCTCTTGTATAAGAATATCTTCATCCCCAATTTTCAGAGTTCGCCTCTTCAGATCCAGTTTGAATCCATACTTCGCCATTACATCCATTCCAAGAATAACTTCCTCCTCTATCTCAGCCACCAACACCTGATGATCGAAGATGGTGCTTCCAATGTGAAAGTTGGCAACTGTCTCACCGCATACAGACGCCGACACTCCAGTTGCCGTCCGTAATGTCCATTTAGTTGATTTTATTTGTTTTTTTTCGCAAACTAAATCAGGTCTCATGATTGTCTTTGTTGCTCCAGTGTCCAACAAAAGTTTCAAATTCTTTCCATTTACTTTGCCATTTATAAACATGCTGCTGACTTGTCCGCTGAACGACGCAACATCTGCATATCTCTTCGAGGCATTGGCAATGCGGGTCGACAGTTGCACCTTTCCATCAACCCTTTTTAGTTTTCCTGGACACCGATTACGCAGGTGTCCAATTTGTCCACAGTCCCAGCAACGTAGTTGTCTCTTCTTTCCTTTCAAGGC
The DNA here is from genome assembly GCA_947579605.1 of Athripsodes cinereus. Lineage (NCBI taxonomy): Eukaryota > Metazoa > Arthropoda > Insecta > Trichoptera > Leptoceridae > Athripsodes > Athripsodes cinereus. The sequence goes on along the minus strand of OX388326.1, from coordinate 1,798,535 downwards.
CTCCAAAACCTTCTTAACTACGTCTTCTATTGAAAGTGGTTGATTTTCTTGTACAGCTTCCATCACACAGGATTGAGCGTGACCTCGTACGGATTGTCTTCTCTATACCCTCACGCCGTGTCCCAAGTGGGGTAGGCAGAGAGAACGGAACGCCAAACAGATCTATCTTTACACACTTCCTTCGCTTCCTCCACATTCATACAGTTCCTCATACACGCACGTCGGTTCCTCTTACTCAACACGCGGCCGTCCTTGAGAATTTGATCCACGTGATCAAGCCACGTGGTTCTCGGACGCCCGCGTTTCCTCACACCCTTTCTTTCAGATAAGTATATCCTCTTTGTCATTCTTTCCTCTTTCATTCGTTCCACGTGACCAAACCATCTCAATTTATTTACACGCATTCTGTCCACAACAGTCTTCTTGCATCCGCTCATTCTTCTAATATCCTCATTCTTCACTCTATCACGCAGCGTTTTACCAACCATTCTTCTCAACGATCGCATCTCTACTGCATTTATTCCACTTTCGTCCTTCTTCAACCACGTCCATGTCTCGCTTGCATACGTAAGTGACGGTACCAGAATGGTATTGTGCACCAGCATTTTAGCCATGTTCGACACATTGTCATTGCTGACAATGGGTCGAAGTGCACCGTTTACTCTAGCACCGGCCACTTTCCTTCTTTCAATGTCCCTATCGCATCTTCCATCCCTCGTAAACATACTTCCCAAATATACATACTCACTTACTTGCTCCAAACATTCGTCACCAACTTTAATCTCGCAAATCGTTTTTTCATTCTCTCTTTCAAAAACAAGAACTTTCGTCTTCATAACGTTCATTTTCAAACCATTCAAATTGCAACTATCATACACACACGTAACAATCTCTTGTAAGTCCCTTTCACTCTCAGCCATTAACACCAAATCATCTGCGTACATCAATGCATTCACCCGAAACCCATTCAGCTCGACACCAACATCCATCTCTTTCACAGGTCGCATACAGTAGTCGAAGAATAGGTTGAACAGCCACGGAGACATGACACAACCTTGCTTCACTCCTTTGGTGAGGACAAACCACTCCGAGAGAGTGTTATTTACCCTCACGCAAGCGGAGCTTCCCACGTAAAGTGAAGATATTGCGCGGATCAACCGGCTGCTCACCCCATACTCCGACAACACGCGCCACAACCTTTCCCGGTCCACTCGATCATATGCTTTCTCCAGATCCACGAACGCACAAAAAAGCCTCTGGTGTTTACCCAGAAACTTCTCTATAACCATTCGCAGGGAGAAGATCTGATCGGTGCACCCTCTGCCATTCAAAAAAGCTCCTTGCGCATCCCATATCTTACACTCAGTTATCTTTCGTACTCTCTCAATCAAAATTCTACCATACAGTTTCCCTATTGAGCTCAGCAAGCTAATAGCCCGATAACTCCCGCATTCAAGCCTAGAGCCTTTCCCTTTGTACAGGGGGCAGATGATAGCCCTCTTCCAATCCTCTGGTGTAACACCTTCTCTCCAACAATCGTTGAAAAGCTCCAAACACCACGCGAGAGCCCCCGGTCCACCAGACTTGATGAGCTCAACGGCAACACAATCATACCCTACAGCTTTACCGCACTTCGCTTTTTTTAATGCATTCAAAATCTCATTCATGTCTATCATATCGTTTTCATTCACACTGCTTTCACTGTTGTCATACTCATTTGCATTTGTACCATCACATTCAAACAGATCTTCGAAATATTCCTTCCATCTCTGTAGCACACATTCATCATTCACTAACACACATCCATCCTTGTCTTTTATCCCTTTCATACTGTTCACACTTGAACCCGTCCTCTTTCGTTTCACTTCCTTCCAAAAAATCTTCATATTTTCACTCGCATACGTAGACAATTTCTTACATTCTTCATCTTCAAGCATTTTTTTCTTCATTTTCACAACTTCACGCACTTCCTTCTTGCATGTCTTGTAAACTTCTTTCTTTCGCTCTTTTTCACATGTGTCACACTGTTTCACACTCAGCAAGTCTTCCCAAGCATTCTTCTTCTTATCTAGAGCTTCTTTCACATCATTATCCCACCATGCATCGCCTTTCTTACGTCCAACTTTAGCTTCACCACATGTTTCTTTTGCACTTCCTACAAGCACACTTTTTAAGACATCCCACCTTTCATTCATCGTTAGATCATTCTTTTCGTTCGCACTCAGCTTCTCATTCACAGTTTTTACATATTCATTCTTTACACTCTCATCTTTCAGTTTTTCGACTCTCAATCTCATAGCTGGCGTGGACTTTTGTGTTCTCGACCGCCAACCGGAGAATAGATTTATTCTTGAGACGACAAGAAAATGATCCGTCTCCAGCTCAGCGCCTCGATACACTCTAGTATCCGTGGTCGCCTTCCTGAGACGAGAGTCCACACACACGAGGTCAATCATCGATCTTTCATTCCCTCTCTCCCAGGTATACATGTGGATCTCCTTGTGGGCGAAAAAGGTATTCGCCACAAAGAGATCCATCTCCAAGCACACATCAATTATTCTTTTGCCATTATCGTTCACTCTACTGTCTCCATTCATTCCCAAAACACTTTCAAGTTCATTCCTCCTAACACCCACCCATCCATTCAAATCACCTGCCAAAATCAATCTTTCATTTTCATTTTTATCTTCTGCAATCTTTCTCACGCCATTCCAGAACTCTTCCTTTTCCGTCTCTATGGCATCGTTCCCAGGACCATACCCAACTATGAGTAAGATCCTAGTCATCCCCACTTTGAAACGGATCCAGATTAGCCTGGAGCTTACACATTCATACCCTTTCATAGATTCGCTCATTCTTTCCGATAAAAAAGCACCCACACCTTGACATGCGTGTTGTGTGTCTGGAACACCAGACCACAACTCGATCCTTCCATCACTTTCTTTAATACCACACCCTTTCCTCTTCGTTTCGCAGACACACAAAACATCCAAATACTTATCATTCATCATCTCTAAAATTTCGTCCGTCTTTCTCACCATCCCTCCTCTCACATTCAAAACTCCCACCCTGCATTCCGCTCTCCTCTTTGTGCCTTTCACCCACTTTGACGCGACATGATGGGTGGCAAGCCTCATCGCTGCCATATGCGTCAAAGCGTACTACCTATTGTCTTACATTTATCTTACATTTTACCCCCCACCGCCAAGGAATACGAAAAATCCACCACCCTGTAACCCAACACCAAAACTTACAAGTAAATTAAAAATATAGGATAAAAAGAAAAGAAAAGTAAGAAACCTCCACCAAAATTAGTCAAGGTCGTGGGTCGTCTTAGAAGTGGCCCTGCGGGCCGGCGTGGTTGTAGACACGAGAAAACAACAACAATGTGACTATGAGAAGCGACAGAATACGCTAGAACAGAACGTGATTTTAACACAACGACGATACGACAGTGACTGATGTAATTCGCAGAAGAATAACACTACACACACAAGAAACGCGGCGTGGTTGTAGACACGAGAAAACAACAACAATGTGACTATGAGAAGCGACAGAATACGCTAGAACAGAACGTGATTTTAACACAACGACGATACGACAGTGACTGATGTAATTCGCAGAAGAATAACACTACACACACAAGAAACGCGGCGTGGTTGTAGACACGAGAAAACAACAACAATGTGACTATGAGAAGCGACAGAATACGCTAGAACAGAACGTGATTTTAACACAACGACGATACGACAGTGACTGATGTAATTCGCAGAAGAATAACACTACACACACAAGAAACGCGGCGTGGTTGTAGACACGAGAAAACAACAACAATGTGACTATGAGAAGCGACAGAATACGCTAGAACAGAACGTGATTTTAACACAACGACGATACGACAGTGACTGATGTAATTCGCAGAAGAATAACACTACACACACAAGAAACGCGGCGTGGTTGTAGACACGAGAAAACAACAACAATGTGACTATGAGAAGCGACAGAATACGCTAGAACAGAACGTGATTTTAACACAACGACGATACGACAGTGACTGATGTAATTCCCAGAAGAATAACACTACACACACAAGAAACGCGGCGTGGTTGTAGACACGAGAAAACAACAACAATGTGACTATGAGAAGCGACAGAATACGCTAGAACAGAACGTGATTTTAACACAACGACGATACGACAGTGACTGATGTAATTCGCAGAAGAATAACACTACACACACAAGAAACGCGGCGTGGTTGTAGACACGAGAAAACAACAACAATGTGACTTTGAGAAGCGACAGAATACGCTAGAACAGAACGTGATTTTAACACAACGACGATACGACAGTGACTGATGTAATTCGCAGAAGAATAACACTACACACACAAGAAACGCGGCGTGGTTGTAGACACGAGAAAACAACAACAATGTGACGGATTGTCTTACAGCTTCAAATTCGAGTGCTTGGGTTAAAGCATCCCTAAGAGTTTGTGGTCTAGCCAGTTTTATAGCTTGTTGTGTCTCACTTGCTCGTAGTCCATCCAAAAACTTGTCTACTGCAAGACTTTCACATACATCATCAGAAACTGTAGGGTATGCACATCTCACTAGACGCGCTACATCCGCCTCGAATTCCTGTAGAGTTTCATTGGGCCTCTGCACACGATTCTTCAACTGTGACCTATAAACTTGTTCCATATGCTTTTGTCCAAATCGCATCTCCAGTCTCTCAACCAAAGATTTAAAGTTTTGTCTGTCCGCAAGCGGAATCATCTGAAGGACTCTTAAAGCATCTCCTCGTAAAGATATACTCAATACTGATGCTTTTCTTGTCATCGACCAGCCATTTATCATAGCTACTGTTTCGAACAAAGTTAAGTACTCTTCCCAAGAGTTCTTTCCATCAAAAGTTGGCATATCACTACGCACATGCTCCACCATTGAAGTTGCACCACTCTCTACACACTTGAACTCTGTGTCCACCGTTGTGTTCTGCTCAAAATCCGTTCTTGCTGTTGAAGAAAGCGCCTGATTCTCCAAAACTTTCACCTGCTTTGTTAACTCGCTAATCCTTTCATCAAAGGACACAGAATATTCTTGAAACTTCCTTTCAATTTCTTCTTTCGTTCCTCTAGAATCTTCTCGAAGCCTTTCTATTTCTTCTTTCATAGCTGTAGCATTTTCTTGAAGCTTCTTTTCGATTTCTTTATAAAGCTCACTGGTGGTTATAGGCAACTCGAAGATATATGTTTCCGGATCTTCACCTGCTTCTTCCATCACCTTTCTTAGTCGAAGTTGGAGCACACCCTTCGTTCCAGATGTATCCGCGTCTCTTTCTTCTAGTTCGTGCTTCAGATCCACCACTTTCAAGTCAAGTAGAGTTAATTTTTTTGATGACATATTTTACACAGTCTTTATTTCCACTAAGCACTTAAATATCTGATTCACAACCCCACATCTGACACCAATGAAACGTAAATCGTTTTTCTATAACTTGTGTCAGGGAAAATAAAGTCTGAATTCAATTAAAAGGATGACATCTTGAAAATTAACAATTTATTTAAACGTTTTTATTTATTTACAATTATTATTTATTTAAAATACATATTACAACATCTATTATTTATATATACGTCACATATTATTACAGTTCACACAGATTTCTTATATACACATTATATAACATCTTTCTTCCAGCCTATCTAGATCTTTCTTTTTATCCAAACCAAAACAACCACCTGTCATTATTTTCCAAACATTCCATAACCAAAAATAATATAAAAATTCAAATTCATTAAACTTCCAAACTTAAGTACCCTCCTAATGGTGATTACGTAACATTACTCTTGTTCTTATAGAAAAAAAATAATATTTCTGGAATATGACTTACGTAGTTATACTACGAAGCTCTCATACCGCGATCTGAAAGTAGTAACCAGAGATATTTTGTTGTGTTTTATTATCAATATTAAACTCTATTTTAATAAAACTACTTGCGAATTGCAATATAGTATAGCATGCCTACATTTTAATAATTGTGAAAAAAGACAGAAATATGTATTATGTATATTGTGTTGTGCCGTAATTAATAATGTTGTGTGTTGTGATGTTTCCGTGTTTGTGATTGGTAGTAATAGTTTGTTGTGTACCGTATCGATATTATATCGTGAGAATATGGGAAAAAGTGATTTAGTTTGTGTATTTCATATCCTCGTAAATGTTTTAACAATAATGCGTATAGATAATATTAGCTTCACGCTTTGGAAACAGTTGAGTAATATAACTAAATATGATTTTAAATGCTATATTATTTTAACAGCTAATCAAATCTTGTGCATCATGGGTGAATCTATTAAAAAAAGGAGAGTGCGGTATAGTGTAGTGTTTTATGTGTCTGAAAACAAAATAAACAGTCATTGTTCGGTGTCATACTGCAGTAAATCAGTGACTTTTGTGTGTGTATCTGGTGTTGATATTGGGTATATTATGTGTTATAACGGAGGTGCCGCCAAACTTGTTCGATTCATAATGTTTACATCTGGCTGTCAGAGTGACACTTCAATAACCTACAATGTAATTATTAATGAACATATTTTCTATCATTGTTTGCGTCTTGTTCGAAGCAACATAGAATTAGTCAACCATTGTGAATCGAAGGGAGGAACTCAGGTGAGTACAATGATCATATCTAATTGCGGTGAATATTGTTTGTTACGATTTGAATGCTACGGTGGGAGCGTTTTTATGGTGGATTGTTACGACTCTAATATTGACACTTATAAGTACTATGTACTGCGCTTATCCACATATAGAGGGCGCGAGTAATCCTTCGGAGGAAATAGATTCGGAACCAATAAGTACGTTCGTGCTTCCTACCTGGCGATGCTCGGATATTCTCAGTGGTAGTGGAGGACTTAGAATACTTCACTGTAACATAAGAAGTTACAATAGAAATTTTGACGGATTGATCGCTATGATTGCGAATATTAACTGCGAGTTTGATTTGATAGTATTAAGTGAGTGTTGGTTGAGGGATGGTATAATTCTCTATAGTATAAGTGGTTATGATGTTCACTCTTCTGCCCGACACTTTAAACAAAACGATGGAGTTGTAGTATACATAAGAAAAAACTTAAACGCTTTGGTCGATGAACCTGTGATTTTGGGCGCAAATTGTCTCAGAGTCATTTTAAATGGGGAAATAACTATATTAGGTATATGAATCGATGATTGTTAAAACGAACCTCGCCATACAAATGATCATTTTTCATTTTTTTGCTGATTTATTGTCTATAACCCAAAACACATCGATTAAGTGGAAAAACACCTCTCGCTCATACTTCTAAATACGTAATTCAACATACCTTAGTAATGAGTTGAGTGTAAAAAGAGACCTCAGTATAGCACGAGGTTTGTTTTTACACTCAAGTACTATCAAAACTATGCTTATATATGTCTGTGTCATATCATTTGTCAGTGTCATTTTCACATAATTTCCCGCGATTATTTTGACACTTAATCAATTCAACATTATGAAATGTTGGGGTCTAAATTATAAGTTCAAAATTTTTGTGTTTTGGTGAAAATGAGCACTGTCGAAACAGAATATAGTGGAAAGAAACGGCGTGACAAATCTGCAGATTACACAAGAAATAAAGTAAAAAGATGTCGTCTTCAAGGCAATGAATACACTACTAGTAGGAGTAAAGTAGTGAATAAGAAAGTAACTGGCCCACCATGCAAGTGTCCTCGTTATCGCTTCGAGGGAATATCTGATAGTGATAAAATACACAGTAAAAGAGCTTATAGAGATTATTATAGCATCGAGTGACAAAAGCGATTTCTTCACTGTCCATCTAGTATTCTAGTAGGTGGAAATGATATAATTGAATATAAGAAATGGTGGCCAAAATATTATATGAAGACTTCCCTATCCCTGGAAACAAAAGATCGCCGTATCCCTCGAAGTGACAACGTCGCCTTCAACATTTCCCGTTTCAACCTCTTTACGTGCACTAAAACTGGAAATCATGTCGTGCTCCAGGCCCAAGACTTTATTGATGGCTTAATGAAACACACCTTTTTCTTAAAATTGAGAGCTTCTCCTGTGCCACTTCCAACTGATCGTGCATATGAGAACACCAAACGTCCTCTTAATATAAAAAAATAAAGCATATAGAAAAATGTGTAGCCTTTGTGCCTGATGAAGCAAAGGAAGCATTCTGGAATAATATTCTGGAATGGCCAACTGTTTCAGAAGAGACGGAACATGAAACAGAATGAATTAGTTTATAAAATAGTAATAATAATATGTTTTATTTCATTAAATAAATGCTATACTTTATTTAACGAAAATTGAGTTTGATTGTAAAAACAAACCTGGTGCAAGTTGACTGTTAAAACAAACCTCGTAACGAATTTTCAAAAACTTATAAAAAAAACACTGTACACATAATTCACCTCATATTAAGAAGATACACTCCTTTTTGATAGACCTATTCATATAAGTAGCAAAAAAATATACCAAAGAACCTTTTTTTTTCACCAGAATGTTTTTTTTAGTTTCTCAAAAATTTTAATTTTTACCGAGGTTTGTTTTAACAATCATCGATTCATATATAGATCGCCAGCTACCCATAATCTGATACCATTCATTGATTCCCTCTCAAGTCTGCTTGAAAGTAATGATAATGGGGAATATATTATAGTGGGTGATATCAATATAGATATATTGCAAAGAAATAATAAACAAATAGAAGATTATCTTGGACTACTTGCAGAACAAGGAATGCTTTCCGCAATCAACCTCCCTACTAGGATAGACTCATTGTTAGATCATATATTTATAAGAACTAGACGTGATAAATCTAATATAACGGGTATCATATGCGATTGTCTAATAACGGATCATTATCCAACCATACTCTATCTGAAACAAAGTAAGCTGCAGACATTGGGCACCCCTACGGCAACCCAGATAAGAATAGATTATGAAAAAGTCAGACAGGATACGGCAAAAGTAGATTGGACATCCCTATACAATATGACGAATGTGAATGAGGCTACGGATTATATCGTGAATACATTGAACAGCATTATAGGAGCTCATACATCCGTGAAACATGTTCCCCACTCTAAACGTAGACTAAAACCATGGATAACTCCGGGTCTACTTCGTAGTATAAATGTGAGAGATGCGCTCCACATGAAGACTAAAAAGTACCCCCATGATACTCAAATAAAAAATACTTACATTAAATTCCGTAACGCTTGCAAATCTCTTTTAATATCAGCAAAAAACAAATACTACACGCAGAAATTTAAATCCGTTTCAAACGACGCCAAAAAAACTTGGGACTTGTTAAATGAAGTTGTCAATAAAAAGAAATCAAAATGTATGTTAGAGAGTTTGACTATAAACAATAATACTTACAAAATAGATGATAAAAATAGCGAAATTGCAACCAAATTTGTGAATGAATACTTCATAAATGTAGGAGGTTCACTGGCTCAGAAGACTCTAAATAATATAAACAAAACTGAAGCACAACTGCAATTAATGGAGTATGAAACAAACACGATAGTTACTAACAATGTAATGCACCATCTTGAACCAGTAACCACTAATGAAATAGAAAAAATAATCAAAAATTTAAAAGACAAAACTACTGTCGGTACAGACCTTATCTCGACGCGAATTTTAAAATGGTGCATTGATAGCCTTAAGACGCCAATTCAATTTGTTACGAACATGAGCTTGTCAGAAGGTATTTTCCCAAACCACTTAAAGGAAGCCGTTGTATGTCCGATATACAAGAGTGGGAAAAAAGATGATATAGGGTGCTATAGACCCATAAGTTTATTAAATTCACTATCGAAAGTAATTGAAACAGCCGCTAAATGTAGATTATTGGATTTCTTTGAAAAAAATAATATTTTATCTGAAAAACAATTTGGCTTTCGCAAAAACAGGGGTACACAAGAGGCGATTGGTTATCTCACACAAAGAGTTGTCAATATATTAGATAAGGGGGAAAAATGTATTACTGTATTTCTTGATCTCGCAAAAGCTTTCGACACAGTCTCCCATGCATTGTTGTTAGCAAAGCTGTCGAAACTGGGGATTCGTGGAACGGCACATAAGTGGTTTTCTGACTATTTGACTAGCAGGACACAAAAAACAAAAATTGGAAATTACTTGAGTGACAGGGCGCACATCAGGTTCGGAGTCCCACAGGGAAGCGTACTGGGTCCAATTCTCTTCCTCACGTACATCAACGATCTGACGAATATTGTCCTGGATTACGGAGATGTAGTGTCATTTGCTGACGATACGGCACTTATTTTTCATGGTGGAACATGGGACAGTGTTCATGAGAGGGCAGAGAGGGGACTGAGTCTGGTGAAGAGATGGCTGGACTCTAATCTACTAACTCTCAACGTGGACAAAACTAATTACATGACAATCAATATAACAAACAGAGACGATGACTATGTAAAAAATAAAACAATTAAAATACACAACTGTGACACTGTTACCGCAGACATACTACCATGCAATTGTCCAATCACTAAAAAAGTAAGAAATGCTAAGTACCTCGGTATATTGATCGATGAAAGATTCGGCTGGAAAGAGCACATTGCAAATACAGCAAATAGACTCAGAGGTACCTTGCACGTCTTCAAAGAGGTGAGGAACATGCTGCCTATCAGTATGATGAAGACCGTATACTTTGCTCTGGTGCATAGTATTTTGTCGTATGGTATTCTTGGTTGGGGGGGAGCTTCACTGACAGCTCTAGATCCATTAATAAAGGCTCAGAAATCAATTATCCGAGTAATCAACAAAAAACCTTACAGATTCCCATCAGCTGCTCTCTTCCAACAATTCGGTGTATTGGACATAAGACAGACATATACAAAAAATATAATCTTACACTACATTAAGCACGGGCACTTACAGACACAGATAACGCACAATTTATCGACAAGATGCAGAAATAAACAATTTTACAAAGTACCAAAAACGAGGACCAAATTTGCACAAAGACATTTTACTTTTCAGGCACCAAGACTCCTTAACAAAATACAGGACAATGTACTGACTAAACGACAAATGACAAACAACTCCTTACCTAAAAGACTCATTACGGACTGGTTGCTTAAAATTGGACGCGGCGAGACAGAACGTATACTTAACTACATACCGGCTTAGCCTCTTCGAGCGTCTCTCATACAGTGCCCTTGGGTTTGTATATGTGTTGTGTATGTTTATATGGTTATACGCGTTTATACGCGTTTATAAATGTTTAACACTCATCGTGTGGGTGGGTGTGGGCGTGTGTGGGTGCGGGTGTGTGTGTGTGTGTGTGTGTGTGTGTGTGTCTGTAGTACATGTGTGTGCATGGGTGTAAATGTATATAATGTGCATATTATTGTTCTGTCTTTTTATTTAGTTTTCTCTTTATTTTATGTTAATTAATTAAGTTTTTTAGTTAACGTTACTTTAACTAAGAGCAATGTTCTTTGACCACACATAAATTGATCTACCTTAGTACGGGCTGTAGCCTAGTTAGGTGAATCATATAATGAATATGTTAAAATTGAATTTATTTATATCAATAAAGCTGTTATTATTATTATTCGAGAAATCGCTCTTTCTAATTATTAATTTTGATATACATATGTACATATATCATGCTTTAAACACAAAAGAAAGTGAAATATACTATACAATAATCGCACTGTTAAAGACATAGTACGTGGTCTTTGTTCTGTTCAATAGTTAATCAATTCGAAATATTTATTTGTGGAATTGAAAATAGGTATGCACGTATTTTTTTCATAACTGAATATTTAGTTCGTCGTAGCCTGGAGGTAGAGTCTCGACCTCTTGAACAAGGGGTCTGCGGTTCGATCCCAGGTGCCGGCAAACTCCCCTTTCACGACACAAGCTTTTAGCTTACTGTGGAAGGTGTATAAAGTTGTATTTGGGTTTGTCACAAAACCCAGATATATCTTTAAAAAAAAAAATTAAAATATAAAAGGAACCGTGTATTTTTTATAGTTAAATATTTGTATGTGGAATTGAAAGAATGGCGTTGATGGTGTGTGTTACCAATTAAATAAAAACTTTGGAAATTTTTGACTTGTTGAGTTATGGAACACAGTAGGGTTACTCTTGACAAAATCTAAGAACAAACTTATTCTTAATACTACGACGCGTGAAGTTGGCCAAAAATATGCGCATACCGATCACGTGGTAGCGGTAGCGCGGTGTTTTTGACCATAGTCCCTTCGTGCGTCGTATGATCAAGATCAAGACTAGATTAAGATCGTTTTTGGATTGTGTCAAGAGTAATATAATGGACTCGATATAATAAAATAACAAATAAAAAATAAGATAAGTAAAATTCACCAAATTCTCTGGTTTATATATGTATGTTTATTTCATTATTCAAAATAAATCTACTTTTCTATGAATATTGTTTTTTTTGTAGCCCACCTGAAGGTTTAGACCAGTGATTCCCAAAGTGGTCCAGGTGGACCCTCAGGGATTCACGGGAGACTCGACGGGGGGTCAATGTTGGCGTGACAAAAAAATGAGAGTTCACGAGTCGTAAGTGGAGGTTCACGAATCCATAGTTAGTAAGATCAAATCTTCACCTTTTTTCGGCAGATAAAGTATCGAATATTCGGTAAAAGTACCAAATATTTATGATTCGAGTTAATTTTCTCTAAGAATGTAGAAAAAGGTATTGTGAGAAAAATATTCAATAAGAAAATTGAGGAGTTTCTGAAATATTTCAAATTTCTATACATTCCCGAAAATTTAGCAACAGGGTGGGGAGGGGATTGAAATTTAAAACCTTATTAATATTAAAATGATAAGAGTTAAACACTGTTACTTTCACTAATATAATTTTTTATTTTGGCAGAGGCCTTTCGGACTTAGTCCATCGTCAGTGCCGTCAACTTAGAAACTAAAACAAAATACAGACTTAAGCTAGGTACTAAGTAGGGGGAGGGGAAGTGTGGGAGGGGTGGGGTGGTGGAAAAAGAAAAAAAAATAAGTTGCAACGATTGTGATAGTTTTTACATAGGACAATGTGGCAGAAAAATTAAGACCAGGATAAAAGAACACCTTTCAGCATTCAGAAGCAACAGTGTGATGTCAGAAATGGCCGATCATTGTATAAAATTTAACCATAATTTCAACTCTAATAATGTTAGTTTAATTCAAAAATGTAACAAGGGTCTCAAAATGAATTTATTAGAATACATCGCTATCCAAAAATCTAAAAATCTAGAAAAAGAAAAAATAATAAATATACAAGTACCCCCACTCAACTCTCCACTCACCCTCCTTCTCACTACTACCACCACCCCCACCCCTCCCACACTTCCCTTCCCCCTACTTAGTACCTAGCTTAAGTCTGTATTTTGTTTTAGTTTCTAAGTTGACGGCACTGACGATGGACTAAGTCCGAAAGTCCTCTGCCAAAATAAAAAAAATAAAAATTATATTAGTGAAAGTAACAGTGTTTAACTCTTATCATTTTAATATTAATAAAAATGAACTTTCATAAGGTTACCACCGAAAAAATAGAATACATATTAAAACCTTACTTATTTGGCCCAACTTAATCTTTAAGTTTGAAACCCTTGATCTTCAACATTCCTAATGCTCTGGTATCGTAGAAACGGTGTATTGTGATTGTGAAAGAGAGTCGCCTAGATCATTGGAAACTTGTAATTCACAAAACTATTGGTTAGTTTTAATATAACAACACAATTTGTAAAAAAAAATTGCGATATTTTAACATTTTTATATGTTTTATTTATTTATCCACGGCGAGAGTCTTATACGTGTTTATAAATACATAATTATACAAATCAAACTTCTCATTCACAACACAGTTAGATTACAAAAATTGGCAAAGAAAAAAACACAAAAGGGATTAAATTACATAATAACAGTAAAAATTTTAGTCAAATCACAAAATTTTGGAGTGTCGGTATAGAATGTCAATGAAATGTATAGTATTTAATATATCAAGAATTTAAATTTTAATAAAGGTAGGAGATGTAAAAATCCATAGGAAATGGTACAAATAATTTAAATGTCATAAGAATTAATGTCATAAATAGTTGAAATGTCAAAATGTGTACAATAATTGAAATTGTCAATAAATAAAACAGAAAAATGTTAATTACAATTTAAATTATCACTGATGTTACATCACCAGATGAAGGAATAATCAAAAAATAGTACACAGATATAACAATAAAAAGATTTAAAAAAAAGTAAAATAAAATACCTACAAATACTTGATAGACTTTTATTGTATAATTTACTCAATAATTTAAAATTTATGACAGTCTGTTCCATTTCTCCAATAGTGGTCATCAATCAACCATAGACAAAAGTGATGAATAATAATAGTTAGTTGTACACTGTATCTGTATGATTGATCATGACCTAAATTTAGAACGAATTCTATTTAATTGACGTGTGATTCTAAAGAAATTTACAAATTAATCATGGCTGATAAGCCGGAAACACATTATTAAAACGCGACGCGACGCAACGTGTCGACACCCGATCTGCACCGTGCACATTACCAACACGCGATGCCACGACATACCTACTTCTAATATTATATTCACCTAGGTACCAAAATTACAAAAGAAAAAACATTCATTTAGAAATTTCCGACGAATAAATACTGAACGTCTTAATGAGGATGCTGAAAACATTAACTGGAGTGATGTGTATCAGTCAGAGGATATGGACACAAAATTGAGCACTTTCAATAGTCATATTATTGAGCTTTTTGATAAACATGCACCTTTGGTAACTGTCACTATGAAGCACCAACCATCTCCCTGGCTCTCGTCTGACATTCGTAAGGTCATGGCAAGACGTGACAGAGCAAAGTCTAAATTCAAACAACATGGCTATTGTCATTACTGGGAGAAGTATAAGCTTCTTAGAAATATGTGTTCAGGATTGTGCAGAGCCGCAAAAAAGGACTATTTTGAAACCGTATTATCCAATGCAACTACAAACGCATCGTGGAAATTTCTACGACAACAGGGCATTGTTTCAAATAATAAAACTTGCACTAATTGCCCTGTCGATCTTAATATAATGAACACACACTTTGCCTCTAAACCGGTAGACATAGATCCTGTTTTAAAAGATGCCACACTCGACTCTATGGCCCTGAATCAGGTTCCTAACTTCGCGAATTTTAAGTTTTCCCCGGTATCACTAAGTGACGTCCGCAAACTGATATTGTCGATCAAAACATCTGCAGTTGGGAGTGACGGTATCAGTAGAAAAATACGTACACTTACATAATATCTTGGATCATATTTTGCCAGTCATTACTCACTTAATTAATCACTCGCATTCTATACATTCAAATCAAATACAATCAATATACAGAGAGCGAGTTCAATTAAGTACCTATACCAACAAATTAGAGAACTAATAATTATTGAAAAATCTTCAATATTACAAAAAAACATTATTTATTTATTAATACATTTTACAGCATGAGAGCCTATTGCATTACAGAAAAACTGCAAAATTACACAAAAAATATTCCATACATTACATAAAAACAAACCTAAAAATACATACCTTAGAAACTAAAGAATACAAAATTACATTAATTCCTAACAATAAATATTCCGACAAAACTGATCAACTTTACATCCATCTAAACATTTGGGTGTTAATCTTTAGGTAAATCAATTATAGAAAATCAAAACTAATTTGCAATTATCAAAATATATGTTATATGTTTTAACTAAATAATATTTTTTTAAATATTGACATCTTAAAAAATATATATACTTTACATTTACAGAATTATCATTAGAATTTTTTTTTATTTATTCTGTATGGATCAAACAGTTTTTTTTTTAAAAAAAAAAAAGATATATCTGGGTTTTTGATATAAACCCAAATACAACCTTATACACCTTTCACAGTTAGTGAAAAACTTGTGTCGTGAAAGGGGAGTTTGCCGGCACCTAGGATCGAACCCCGGACCCCTTGTTCACAAGGCCAAGACTCCACCTCCAGGCTACCGACGAGCTCAATTGTACCTTGAGGTATTCTGCCAGACAAGATGGAGGTGAGAAAATAATTATATTAAAAAAAAATGGACAAAAGTTACAAAATCCGTAAAAGAATAAGTAAGGACAATGTTAGCGGTAACCCTGATTTATCTTCAATATAGATGAAGTTACACGAGGTTGCACAGAAGAAATTAAATAATTATTTAAAAAATATTTATTAATTCAACTATTATCTAAAAAATACATTTAACTGTGCAAAGAAGTACTCCCGTCGAAAATCTTGTCTATGATTTCAGATAACGTCATAGACCAATTATTTCTGTGGACTGATAATCTGAGCTAGACTAGACAATGACTAGACATTACCGTGTGAGAAGTCAAAACCATCACCCATAGTAAATCTTTGCCAATACCAATTAATCTATATATGGAATTGGTTATTACAAACTCAAGTAATTACCATTTTTTATTTTTTGTTGAGATTCAGATTAGAGTGTGTGTACACGGTGTACATGCAAATTGGTGACATGATGGATGAAACCAGCGGTGATGTACACAATATTGCAGACGGACAACAGGATGAATGCATTATTTGTGATATTCAAGTTTGTGTGACAGATGAAGATGATATAGAAGCATTTTTAATGAATGCTAAAGTGAAACGTGAGCTTGAGGAGGAAGTAAGTGAGGATGTTGTACCTTCAGTTCCGAATGATGATATAGATATAGATGAACCGGATATAAAATTAGAATGTGAGAAAGCCAGCGGTGAGACAGTACCTAGTACATCATCTTTACACACAAAGAACTTGAATATGTCAAATATTAAAGATGCCCATAAAGAAGAACGCAAGGACAAAAATAAGAAGAGGCTGACCAAAAAGAGAACTTATGAGTGTAATATATGTAAGCAGAGATTTATTGAATCTAGAACACAAAAGGATTCACAGTGGTAAAAAACCTTTTGAGTGCAATATTTGTAGGAAAAAATTTAAAACGCATAGTAATTTATATCAACACAAAAGGATACATAGTGGTATAAAACTTTTTGAGTGTCATATTTGTATGAAAAGATTTAATAGTTCTAATCATTTAATTATTCATAAAAGGATTCACAGTGGTGAAAAACCTTTTGAGTGTAATATTTGTATGAAAAAGTTTAGTCATTCTAGTAATTTAAATGTACACAAAAGGATTCATAGTGGTGAAAAACCTTATGAGTGTAATATTTGTATGAAAAAATTTACTTGGTCTGGTTCTTTAATTGTTCACAAAAGGATTCACAGTAGTAAAAAACCTTTTGAGTGTAATATTTGTATGATAACATTTAAGAGTATTAGCGATTTAAATGTACACAAAAAGATACACAGTGGTAAAAAACTTTTTGAGTGTCATATTTGTATGAAAAGATTTAATAGTTCTGGTAATTTAATTACTCATAAAAGGATTCACAGTGGTGAAAAACCTTATGAGTGTAATATTTGTATGAAAAAGTTTGGACATTCTAGTAATTTAAATGTACACAAAAGGCGTCATAGTGGTGAAAAACCATATGAGTGTAATATTTGTTTGAAAAAATTTAAGATTGTTGGAGATTTAAATGTACACAAAAGGATTCATAGTGAAGAAAGGCCTTTTCAGTGTAATATTTGTATGATAACATTTAAGAGTATTAGCGATTTAAATTTACACAAAAAGATACACAGTAGCAAAAAACCTTTTGAGTGTAATGTTTGTATGAAAAAATTTAATAGTTCTGGTTCTTTAATTGATCACAAAAGGATTCATAGTGGTGAAAAACCTTTTGAGTGTAATATTTGTTTGAAAAAATTCAGAAGATCTAGTAAATTAAATGAACACAAAAAGAGTCATAGTGATGAAAAACCATTTGAGTGTAATATTTGTAAGAAACAATTAAAAAGTTCTGGTTCTTTAATTGATCACAAAAGGATTCATAGTGGTGAAAAACCTTTTGATTGCAATATTTGTTTGAAAAAATTCAGAACGTCTGGTATTTTAAATGAACACAAAAAGAGTCATAGTGATGAAAAACCTTATGAGTGTAATATTTGTAAGAAAACATTTAAACTCAATAATATTTTAAATAGACATAAAAAGATTCACAGCGGTTAAAAACCTTTTGAGTGCAATATTTGTTTGAAAAAATTCAGAAGGTCTAGTAATTTAAATGAACACAAAAAGAGTCATAGTGATGAAAAACCTTATGAGTGTAATATTTGTAAGAAAACATTTAAACTCAATAATAAATTAAATAGACATAAAAAGATTCACAGCGGTTAAAAACCTTTTGAGTGCAATATTTGTTTGAAAAAATTCAGAAGGTCTAGTAATTTAAATGAACACAAAAAGAGTCATAGTGATGAAAAACCTTATGAGTGTAATATTTGTAAGAAAACATTTAAACTCAATAATAAATTAAATAGACATAAAAAGATTCACAGCGGTTAAAAACCTTTTGAGTGCAATATTTACAAGAAAAATTAATATGTTTCTTTATTCATAAAAGGATTCACAGTGGTGAAAAATCTTTTGATCGTTATATTTGCATGAAAAAAATATAATACTTCTAATGAATTAACACAAGACTGACTCAAATAAAATATCCTGAATAGATAAAATGGCGTTTAGTTTTATAAAATTACTCAGCCAAATTCCCGTATAGGACTGCACATTTATTGCTTATATGTCAAGACAAATGGTATGTTTGAATGTAGTAGTAAGTTGCACGATAGTATAAATAATAATAATAATAGTAGGTACGTCTCAATACGAGTATATCGAAATTCCGTTAACAATATTATTATTTACTAAGCTCTTAGTCAAGGGTCGAGGATTAATAATAATAAAAATGCTTAGTCCAGAATATTCATCCAAAGTATTGTGCGTTTATAATATGTACTATCTCAGAATCCGGCTGTTAAATTTATATTTAAAATTAGTAAGGAGGTACCTCTGTAGATAGGTACCTACCTACCTAAATTACATCATTAAAATTGTTAGTATAGTAGTTTGTTTAAATTTATTTGTTGTTTAAAAATGGAACAGTTTTGAATTGTGTTTTAGTTATATTTTTTTCACTCCCGCATTGTATGTGTAGTAATGTGTACATATTTAAACGATTCTTTCAATTATAATATTATTTAATTAAGTATTATCATCCTTCATTTTATCACCGGCTTTACCTTGAGAATAATGATCAATCCATGAAAAAATAAAAAAGTATAATTTGAAGAATTCTTGTTAAAGAATGAATTAAGTACTTTTATAAATCAATTTTTTGATATCATTGTGTTGATATTTATTTCTGAAAATTGTAAATTATAGATAAAACTACCGTGATTAGTTGAAAAACATGATATGGAGGAATTGTTCATCATGATGGAAAAATTATCCAGAATAATTTTAAAAATATTTCGTAAAGATAATATTAATAATAATAATTAAACTTTCTAAAATTGTGTAGTTTAGCGCTGTGTTCGGTAACCAGCCAGTCATTTTAAGGCAATGCACCCATTCTCTAGTGATTGTGATCTTTTTTACCTCATACGCATAACAATTTTGTTATAAACAAGCATTAATTCTTTCGATTTATGCTCATACATTACTTTAGGGACCTATATAAATAATGTCTAGGATAAGTAATACCGGATTGTTATTTTTAGTGAAGGTTAATTAAAATTACTTAGTTAGAGGTCACATTATTTTGATCGTAAGAAATGGAAAATCTGTTGAAACACTAATATTGTCGAATAAAAGTTAATTAGAAACATGCGATAGGTACTCAAAATAATTGTAAATATAGTAGCTGTAAGTACATATCTATATCAAATTATAATATTACATAACCATTTATCCCGGATATAGTACTGAAATGTTTAGTGTTACGTAAAATCCAGAACATTAAGTAAAATATTTTATACGGAGTCAAATATTTAATCAATAATAAATTATTGTAATATCAGAATAGCAACTGCTAGTTGACGTCGACTGAGTCGCATTTAGTCAACACCAATCCTTATATACATTAAAATTCATCCATGAAATCCGTTTTAACATTCAAAAGGTACTTATTATAACACATTAGCTTAATAACCATAATACATATTAATATAATTTTGAAATATAAGAACCAAAACGATCCGTGACGATAATGGCTAGCCATGTTCAAAAACGGACTGACGACAAAAAAAAGCAAAACAAATATGTATAAGTTGACAAATTTATTGTGAACGTTCGAAACGATAAAAGAAATGATTCTAAAATCAATTTATCTACTTGGTAATGGATGGTACACATATTAACTTGATTCTGACTTAATGGTTGACTTTAATGTCGACTTTCCGCATGGCATTGTCTATAATCAAATATTTTTTTTTAAAAAGGACCATTATAAAAAGCAAATAAAAATTTCTAAAATCTTTTATTAATGAAATGTCATCACAAGAATTATTAATCTAATACTATGCAGGTATATGTATTATTTCCTAAATAATCTTTATTTATCTATACGTATTTGTATTTACATAGGATCGATTAAAAAGATTTATAACAATTGGTTTTATTTCAGGTACCTATAACTTTTTATCCTAGCACATTTTAGTACAAGGTGGATATTCCTTTATAATTAATACGATCAGCTTTTTGATAATTATACTCTTCTAAAATTTAATATTGATATTTTAATTTATTGTTTGCCTTGAAAATAAATTGAAATAGCTGGGCATAGATTTTTACCATATGGTAACCTTGCATAGTGCTAGCTAGAAACAGTAGACATGATCGTCAATAATGAAAAAAAGTTTTGTGCTGCTGTCAAAGATTACATTTTGTTCATGGACCTAAATAGAGTAATGGACAGACACTTAGGCAAACATTTTGTAGCTGCGCGGGGAGGGGAATGACGACCATTTCGTAAGAAAATAATTTTGTTCGGTGCGTCGCATTTGGGCTGCGTTCAGACAGTCACCGAGTGATCACTCGACGACGCGTATTTTGAAAGTACCTATACAATGCCAGTACGTATTCATAGTGTTCTTGTACTGTATGTTACTATGTTTTCAAAATGTGTAACAAAATAATTATAGTCTCAGAAAATATACTCGATTTCTGCGTAATTGTCATTTATACTTTCTGACGCTGATTCAGTGAATTCGTTTGGATAAATTTAGGATATAAACTTGTAACAAGTATTTGGGAAGTATACAAGCTCAGAAAGTTAGATAATGGCATAATTTAAAAAAAAAAGTATAAAGCAATTAGTTATAAACTAATCAAGTAGTTATTACTTTAACTGTTAATTTTAAAGATACCTATTAAAATAATATATTCCTTCGTTAGAGACAAAAATATTTTTATCATTTAAAAGAAACACAAAAGTACTGGAATGCTACTATAAAAAGGCGCCAGTCAAATAATAATAAAAATATTTATTTATTTAAATATATTTATAATTTACGTCTTTTACACGTTGGCAAATTTATGAAATTATAACAAAAAGTAAATCCAAAAAAAAATATTTTAAAAGTTATAAAAGCAATAAAAAATAATTATAAAATCAAGACGTAAAAAATAATGGCACCATTACGATGACATTGGGTATTAAAACGCTCTATTCACGATTATCCGGGACTACATTCACCACTCACTGCAACTTCATGGTCGTTCACGCCTAGTGACATTTATGCTCCCGTGAACCAACCCGTATGTTGAGTTGTTTTGTCGTATTTTCGGTAAGTTGTTTTGTATTGTAGTTTTTATCTTAATATATGCGATTTTAAAGTCGTTTATATTATAATTCGTATACTTATAAATGATCATAATAATGTTATAAACGTTCTATAATATAATTATTTGTCTTTATTCTCCCATATCTACACATGTAACTTGTTTTCCATTCTGTCATCTGACAATACAAAGAAACCTATAATCTCGGCTGTTTGGTTTGTTTACCCGTTAGAATGAAATGTTTCATGCATACAAATCTGATCAGGTTAATGATATTATAGCATGTTTATAAACAAAATCATTTTTTGTAGTTTTCCAAAGGACCCAGAAAGGAGAAACTGGACATTATTCAATATTTGACACCAAGTAAACGTAGCTGAATATTCAATAACTCCAGTTACCAACCAACATTTGACAGGATAGTTGTGAGTTCGTTCATCAATCCACCTGTGCAACATGTCTTGAAACTATAAAAATCATTTATAGTATTAAAAGATCTTGTGGCGTGAAAATAAAACGTCTATAACAAAAAACATTGCGCCGGACAAAAAAAAATGCTATTCTTAAGGATGTAATAGCGTCACTGTGTAAGTTTTTATCTGAGGAGAATATTGACAATTTAAAAATATATTGATATAAGGCTGCATTATATTGCCAAGAGGTATGTCGATAGTTCTCTTTCAGTTCGAAAGTCACTCAACAAGTTAGTGCTCTTCAAAGGGTTTAGAGTTTGTTGTATGTTAATTATAATGCATTCTGTTACTTTTTGTTATTACATATTATAAATCACTCAGTTTCTCCTGTTTATTTGTATATATTCAATAAAACTATCAAAATTTGTTTTTATTTCTAGCTATAATTTCTGTACATTTTTATATATTTTCCTTCAATTGTCATTCATTCTCTCCATATTGTGTGTATATGAAAACAATGTTTAAAAATAAATACTGAATGATTTAGAAATGACTCCATTTTATTTACTCATCCTATTCCCTATTTCATCAAATATATGAAAACATTAAGTTATGTGGCATTGTAATTATTTTACTATACTATACTATACCCTCACGCCGTGTCCCAAGTGGGGTAGGCAGAGAGAACGGAACGCCAAACAGATCTATCTTTACACACTTCCTTCGCTTCCTCCACATTCATACACGCACGTCGGTTCCTCTTACTCAACACGCGGCCGTCCTTGAGAATTTGATCCACGTGATCAAGCCACGTGGTTCTCGGACGCCCGCGTTTCTTCACACCCTTTCTTTCAGATAAGTATATCCTCTTTGTCATTCGTTCCACATGACCAAACCATCTCAATTTATTTACACGCATTCTGTCCACAACAGTCTTCTTGCATCCGCTCATTCTTCTAATATCCTCATTCTTCACTCTATCACGCAGCGTTTTACCAACCATTCTTCTCAACGATCGCATCTCTACTGCATTTATTCCGCTTTCGTCCTTCTTCAACCACGTCCATGTCTCGCTTGCATACGTAAGTGACGGTACCAGAATGGTATTGTGCACCGGCATTTTAGCCATGTTCGACACATTGTCATTGCTGACAATGGGTCGAAGTGCACCGTTTACTCTAGCACCGGCCACTTTCCTTCTTTCAATGTCCCTATCGCATCTTCCATCCCTCGTAAACATACTTCCCAAATATACATACTCACTTACTTGCTCCAAACATTCGTCACCAACTTTAATCTCGCAAATCGTTTTTTCATTCTCTCTTTCAAAAAAGAACTTTCGTCTTCATAATGTTCATTTTCAAACCATTCAAATTGCAACTATTATACACACACGTAACAATCTCTTGTAAGTCCCTTTCACTCTCAGCCATTAACACCAAATCATCTGCGTACATCAATGCATTCACCCGAAACCCATTCAGCTCGACACCAACATCCATCTCTTTCACAGGTCGCATACAGTAGTCGAAGAATAGGTTGAACAGCCACGGAGACATGACACAACCTTGCTTCACTCCTTTGGTGAGGACAAACCACTCCGAGAGAGTGTTATTTACCCTCACGCAAGCGGAGCTTCCCACGTTAAGTGAAGATATTGCGCGGATCAACCGGCTGCTCACCCCATACTCCGACAACAAGCGCCACAACCTTTCCCGGTCCACTCGATCATATGCTTTCTCCAGATCCACGAACGCACAAAAAAGCCTCTGGTGTTTACCCAGAAACTTCTCTATAACCATTCGCAGGGAGAAGATCTGATCGGTGCACCCTCTGCCATTCAAAAAAGCTCCTTGCGCATCCCATATCTTACACTCAGTTATCTTTCGTACTCTCTCAATCAAAATTCTACCATACAGTTTCCCTATTGAGCTTAGCAAGCTAATAGCCCGATAACTCCCGCATTCAAGCCTAGAGCCTTTCCCTTTGTACAGGGGGCAGATGATAGCCCTCTTCCAATCCTCTGGTGTAACACCTTCTCTCCAACAATCGTTGAAAAGCTCCAAACACCACGCGAGAGCCCCCGGTCCACCAGACTTGATGAGCTTTTATTTATTATTATTATTATTATTTTAAGAAGTAATTATAATGTTTTCTGATACTGTGTGAATAATTTCCATACATTGCCCATACAAATGTTAAATAAAGTATTTCCTACAAAATGGCCACCGTCGATTTCCCTTCCTCACTTTTTGGCTTCGCTGTCATTCATTAGTATTGTTCAGAATCTGAGTATTCGTTTTTATGTATT
Organism: Athripsodes cinereus; assembly: GCA_947579605.1. Lineage (NCBI taxonomy): Eukaryota > Metazoa > Arthropoda > Insecta > Trichoptera > Leptoceridae > Athripsodes > Athripsodes cinereus. The sequence continues at coordinate 1,773,969 of OX388326.1, read as the reverse complement.
CGTTCTTCAACTTAACTCGAAGAACTAAATCCTCAATGCCAAATCTGTTCGGTCTTTTTCGTTCTTTTGGGAAAAATTACATTAAAGTACTATATTTTCAAAGAAACTAAGGTTTAACATCGCGTGGCAAATAAAGTCACGAACGAGATTTAAATCTTCTATGATACTCTATTTTCAAAGATACTAAGGTTTCATATTGCGTGTCAAACGTTGAGAACGAGATTCTTGGATTTAAATCTACGTGTTATTATTTTGGAAAAAACGCCATTGGAGTATTCTATTTTCAAAGGAATTAAGGTTTTATATCGCGTGTCAAATGTAACAAACATGATTCAAAGATTTAAATCTTTGTGAAGTTGTTTTGGTAAAAATACCATTAGAATACTCTATTTACAAAGAGACTAAGGTTTAAAATCGCGTGACATATATCACAAACGAGATTTAAGGATTTAAATCTTCGTGTCGTCTTTTGGGAAAAAGGCCTTTAAAATACTTTATTTTCAAAGAGACTAAGGTGAAAATCGCGTGACAAATTCCACGAACGAGAACGAATACTAAGAACGAATTGTTTTGAAGAACGATGTCTCAAGTACCGATTACTGAAAAAGAACTGGATTTACCAATACTATCATTCATACAAATTACTATAACGCCCAAAACCAAAATCGTTGCTTATTGTAAAAATAACCGATGGTTCCTCACTTTCATATTAAATTAAAAAATATATGAATATCATTGCGAAAAAACTTATGGTTTAATCTCAATTTGCATATATTTTTGAATATTTTATTTGGAGATATTAATTTTTCATTACTTTGTAACTATTAAATTTGATTTTTAAAAATATCCTTCATTCTGCGCTCCATACAAATTTGACATTGTTCCTCAACACTTTGATAGCTTTTTTAAGCAAAATGTAAAAATGCCATTATATTTCAACGAAAAAAAGTGTATAGTTTAATAAAACTATAGTTGATTTCGTTATTTTTCTATTTATTACACTTTTTATTACCACCAAAATAAAAAAAAGCAAAAATATCTGCGTGTTCCTGCGTTATGCACAATTGTGCATAACGATATTTTATATAAAATTCTTTTTCTATTTTGCATAAAACGATATTTTTTTGCTTTAAGTATGCTGTCAACTTTTATTTCTTCATTTAAATACATATAAATATCATTCAAGTGGAAAAAAGACCGCAAAAGCTTATTATATTAGAGGTAGTATAATTAAGACATTTCTTTTTGTATCAAAAAAGGTACATTTCTGGCAAGGAAAATGAGTATATCGCTAAAATAATATATTTAACACTAAGATAATACTCCCAACTTGTATTTAATTATAAAAAACACTAAGAAATTGCGCGAAGTTTCAAGTAAAAAACAAATTCACGTTATAAATCACGTGTTTTTTGTTATGCACATAAGGATTTTGTATGTAAAGGACAGTTCACATTGTGGACCGCGGAATAACAACGGTGATAGATATAAATACCACATAATGCATGCGCATAAATTTTAAACACTTTTTATTTGAAAAATAAGTTATTTTATTCATAATATATTATATTTTATTCATATTCCTATATAATATAATATTTTTTTGCCATAGCTGCAATACATCATATATGTAAACTTATCTATATAATAAGTATACTATGTGATATACCATTGTGCTCTGAACTAAAGTCTAGTTTGAGAGATCTACAGGAGCCTGATATATAAAAATGTTAATAAACAATAAGGTGACACTGGCACTTGTCTTATTTTTATTCCCTTAATTTTAAATCCGAGCTATAAAAGTTCAATATCTTCAGTAATTTGCGCAAGGTTCCCATATATACGGGGGCCCCGCCGGTTGTTCTATTTCTCTGTCGTAAAAACAGTTAATTTATTTCTGTGTTAATATAAATATTCTCATAGAATCATTTACTTCATCATTAATTTCTAACTACCTGTGCCGATACATTGAAAACTTGAATCAAAATTTGGACGAGATGTGAAATTATCGCATTGCCGTGATGTCGATAATTTAGTCATTATTTTCCATATAGGTATACCCACCTATTTTGTTTTATGAGAATTTTTATGCCTGCGGAAGTCTTAGAAGGGTTTTATTTATTATTATTTGTTCACGGCTCGAGTCTTTTACATGTAGAAGATTTACATACATAATTTATACAAGGTAAGCATATGCATAATGGATTAAGACACAGCAAGTTATATTAAAAGTCACCAAAAAAGTAAAAAAATAACAATGAAATTGTCTCAGCAATAATAATTATTGATATTAAGAAAAAACGTACTGAGCATGTAAACTGCGCTTTATAAATCTTGTGCATAACGACGTGTCTATGGTTTATAAGCAAAGATTTTGGTTTTAGGCGATAAACGTTCCATCCCCTACCTACATACATCCATGATTTTGTTGCTGTAATGCCATAGATATATTATATACTACACGTCACTGGATAAATAACTTCTGTTTTTTTTTTTCTATGGTCAACCATACACTGGCGTGCACGTGTATTTTGAAGCTCTGGATTTCAGATAAGATATTTGGTTAAATATTAAATATTTAGAGTTTAATTTGTTCATGTACTCTGCACATAACAGGTATTTATAATTTGATTACTAAATTGTGGATCCTGATCATCATTATTCATCGATTTATGCCCTTTTTTGTTTTCTTTGTTTCGCTATAATTTTGTGGCGTAATTTTTGGCGAATATTTTTGTTTGTATGTAAAATTTATTTCATTTCGCTGTTTTTTTTTCTGTCGAAATTTTTGCCAATAATTTAATTGTTTTTTATTTGTTTCGCTGAAATTTTTTCATACTGTAGGTACTTATTTTAGGTACCAACATGGACGAAATCCCTCCTAAACCTCCGATTCCCCCGGACCCGCCGGAGGAAAACAGGAAAAGAAAACGGAGTGACGATGCGCAATTGATACCAAAAGGGATCTCATCTGATAGTGTTTTCGAAAATAATTCGTCCCAAATTGGGAAAACAAAGGAGACACCATCTGTCTCTCACACTCCCACTATACGAGAATACTTTTACGATTCTAAGTCTGTAGGTCCGTTTACTGTTTTTGTTCAATATGCAGACACTAAAACTACTGCACCATTGCATCCTATGCAATTGGGAAAAATCCTTTTCTCCAGAAATGTACAGGGTGTCGTTAATGGGTCTATCAAATCGGAAGGTAAATATAAAGTATCAGTAGCATTCTCTTCAGCAAATCATGCCAATTCATTTTTGAAAAATGCGTTTGTTCTTTCTAACTCTCGATACAAAGCTTTCGTTCCTTCTTTCCTTTCGTACTGCATGGGTATCATAAGGGGGGTAGACGAGGATTTATCTGAGGAGGAACTAAAAAGTGCCATCTCAGCCGGAAACCCTAAAATGGATATCGTGAAGGTGAGGCGCCTTGCTTATAAGGATAGACAATCAGAAACCATTTGTTGGAAACCATCCCGATCAATTGTCATCACTTTTGCCGGACAGTCTCTACCCAATCAGGTTTATATTTTTTATAGCTCGTTTAGAGTGGACCTATATGTATTACCGACGTTGCAATGCTTCAGATGCTGCAAATTCGGACATACTAGGGCAAACTGCCGCTCGGTCCAAAAATGTTTCAAGTGCGGTGAGTGCCACGCCTCTGAAGAATGCCCATCTCAAGATTTGAAATGTTTCAATTGTGGCGGTGACCATAAAGCAATTAGCCAATCATGTCCAGAGCATCGTAGACAAAAAGCAATAAAGGAAAGCATGGCAACTGAAAATTGCTCCTATATCCAAGCTGCAAAAATGCACCCCCAGAAAAAAACCCTGTTCTCGGTAATCACAGCAAATACTGGCAATAACAGTAGACCCCAAAAAAATAAGCCCGTTCCTAATCTCCAAAAACCACCTAACAAAAAAGAGCACAACTCCATGCTTATGTTCCCAAATGGTAACCCTACTTACACTGCCCCTGATGGGTGCGCCATTGCCTCAGCACCCTCTGATGAAGAACATTCGTATGCCATGAACCCTACTGTCGAATCTTTAAGGGAAGACCTTAACAAAGATAACCAATTCTACCTGAAATCATTGATAACCATCTTAATTGACGCACTCTCTTCACAAACCTCTTACAATACAGGATCACTTATCTCTACGCTTCAATCCTTCCTAATCAAAAATGGCCAACACTCCTAAAAACAATTTTCCAAAAAAGACTCACAACTCACCATCTCATAGTTCTACTCGCCCTCATTCTTTAAACTTTCTCCAATGGAATTGCCGAAGTGTCTCATCTAGCAAAAATGACATCATATACCTTATTCAAAAATTTGAAATAAATATAGCAGCCCTCAGCGAAACATGGTTACAGCCACTATGGAATTTTAACATTCCCGGGTTCCATTGTTTAAGAGACGATCGTTTGGACTCAAGGGGCGGTGGAACGGCCCTCTTAATTCAGTCCCACCTCCCATTTCAAATGATAAAAACCCCAAAAAATCCATCTATACAATTAATAGCTGCCTCAGTAAATGGAATTTCTGTCATCTCTACTTATATTCCACCCAATACAAATTTTGATGAAAACTATTGGAATTCAGTACTTCAAAACTTGCCTAAGCCCCTCCTTATTCTGGGTGACCTGAATGCGCACTCAGTTAGCTGGGGCTGCTCTAGAAATGACAGATCCGGCAATTCAATCCTTTCTTTTGCAGACTCACACAATCTATGTATTTTAAATGACGGCTCTCCAACAAGGTTTACCTCCCCTCAACAAAATGCAAGTGCGGTCGATCTATCCTTGATTTCTGATTCGATCGCAGCCTCATCCACGTGGCATGTTCTTATCGATCCTCTTTCAAGCGATCACTTTCCTATCCTGGTGAGTATTACTGAAAGAAACCAAAATCCTGAACAAAGATGTAAGGTGGGGAAAAATTATAACAAAGCAAACTGGAAAGAATTTACGTCATTGGTAGAACAAACAACATCAAGTGTCAAACCTTCTAATTCCCTTGTTGACATAGAAACAAAATATGAGAGAATTCTCTCAATCATAGAGGACTCATCTGAACCCTCTGTGCCGAATCACAAGTTGTGCAAAAAAAATCCCATATCTCCTCCGTGGTGGGACAGCGAATGTACCCAAAGTATTAAAAAAAGAAAAGAGGCAATCAAAATATTTAGGAAGGATGTAACAACCGAAAATTATATACTAACAAAACAAATTCAGGCAGAAACGCGCAGGCTCTTAAGAAAGAAAAAGAAGAAAGGATGGACAGATTTCTGTAATAGTCTTTCTCCCAACACTCATCCTTCAATCGTATGGAACTCCATACGCAGGTTTCGTTCTTCCTATCTACCTCCTAAATCTCATATACAAGACGAAGGTTATATTGATGCTTTCATAAATAAACTCGCCCCCCCACATGTACCTAATGAAACAGAAATAAGCTGGGTTTCCTCTCAGAAGAAAACTACTCGGTTTTCTTGATTCCCCTTTCTCTGTCGAGGAACTACTTGGCACTATAAAGATTCTGAAGAATTCCTCTCCGGGGTTGGATAACATACCATACAGTGTGTTTAAACATCTCCCGGATAATTTTTTAAAACTCCTTCTACAGTTCTACAATGACTGCTTATCAAGTGGGCTTGTGCCAGAGGCCTGGCGAAAATCTTTAACTATCCCCATCCTGAAACCTGGACGAGACCCCTCACTTGGATCTTCATATAGACCTATTGCCCTATCGTCCTGCTCTTTGAAAATTTTGGAACATATGTTAAAAAAACGTGTTGAGTGGTATTTGGAAAATGGTGATCTTCTGTCAAGTTCCCAATTCGGGTTTCGAAAAGCCCGCTCTTGTTTAGATAACCTAAGTATTTTAACCTCAGACGTAAGAGCGGCTCTTATTAACAAGGAATATACGGTTGCATCATTTTTGGATATTGAATCAGCTTACGATAATGTGCGCATTGATCTATTAATGACGATTCTGCAAGACTTGGGTATTCCTAGCCTTATTTTAAAACTTCTTTTTGGCATCTTCTCGCAGCGCACCATGGTTTTCAAAACTACTGATAGACTAGTCTACAGAAAAGTCTATAGAGGGCTTCCCCAGGGCTCTGTCTTGAGCCCGCTGCTTTTCAACGTCTATCTCTCAAAAATTAACTCAAATATTGGCAGAGATTGTAAACTACTACAGTATGCGGATGATATAGTTCTATATTCATCCAATAAACTCCTCTCAAAATCTATCGACGCTATGTCATCAAGCATAAACTCTCTGAATTTCTGGCTCACTTCGTTGGGTCTCTCTATCTCTCCCCAAAAAAGTCACACAATGGTTTTTACGAAATCACATAAGACCCCAACAGCAAATCTCAAATTAGAAAATAACCCCATACCATGTGTCGAACAAGTAAGATTCCTGGGGATGATTCTAGACAGAAAATTGTCTTGGCGTCATCACATAGAACATATCGTCTCTACATGTGAAAGAAATATTAATCCTCTGAGGGCTGTATGTCGAGTATGGTGGGGATGTCACCCAACTACAGTCAAACTACTGTACAACGCACTAATACGCAGTCTGCTTGATTATGGTAGCTTTTTGATGGACCCCTTGCCCAAGTATCTTCAATTAAAACTAGACCGCATACAACACAGGTGCCTGCGCATGGTGCTGGGAGCCATGTCCACCTCCCCTGTAAATGCTCTTCAAGTAGAAGCGGGAGAAATGCCCTTGAAAATAAGAAGACAGTTTTTGTCGGACAATTTCCTTGCAAAAAGAATATATCTGCTTAATCATCCTCTCATGCAATCAATCACATCATTAGGAAACAGGTTGTGTGACAGCGTGAGAGAAATTCCAAAACCTCTACTTATCAAAAGCTTAGAATCTCTCTCGGAAGAAATGGTTTCCTTACCCAAGAGAAATGTTCTACCATATTTTTCCACTCCATTTCCAGCTTTGGTACACATCCCAGAAGTCATACTGGATGGATTTAGTTTTTTCAAGTCTCATCTCAGTCTGAGTGTTTGCCAAAGTGATTTCCGCCGAATTGTTGATCGTTTTCCAACGTATACACAAATTTACACAGACGGATCCAAGCTTCCACAGTCTAACAGCTTCGGTGCATCGGTCTACATCCCAAAGTTACAAGTGCAACTTCAATTCAAAATCCCGAATCCCTGTTCCATTTTCACAGCTGAGACTGTAGCGCTTGCTGAAGCATTGAAAACAGTTGTTGATTTGAATTTGAACAAAATAGTTATATTTGTGGACTCCCGCAGCGTTCTTGACGCAGTTTTGGGACTCCCGAAGTCGTTAATACACAATTCTATTATATGTAGGGTAAAGAAATATCTTTTCGACCTCCATTTCGCATCGAAAACTGTATTGCTGGCTTGGATCCCGTCCCATCGCGCCATTGGGGGAAATGAGGTCGCTGACGAGCTGGCAAAGTCCGCCATAAATAATGGAGTGACTTCAAGCATACACGAACCGTTAATCGCTGACTTGGGCAAACAGTTCCGCGAAAGAGCTCTCACTGCGTGGCGTGAAGATTGGTCAGAGACGAGCAAACTTAAAGGTAAGTACTATCGCACGATCCAACCCGAAATTCCGAGTGCCCCGTGGTACTCAAGCGGAAGGCTTAACAAAATGGAAATCTCTGTACTTTCAAGGATGAGATTGGGACATTGTGTGATCGCTACCCATCTTCATAGACTGGGGCTCGTAGAGAGCTCTCTCTGCGAGTGTGGCCAGGACGATGAGACGATTGACCATGCACTCTTTAACTGCCCAATTCGTGCTGACATAAGTTTATACGACCATATAAGAGACGTGAATCGCCCCTTTGATGTTTGCCACCTACTCTCCCTCGGGTCTAACGATGTCAATAGGCAGATTGCAAAATACATTAAAACTTACAATATCATCTTGTGACCTTATTGAAATTATAATAATGATTGACTGATATGAGATCTAACATGGGCAAAATCACCCTCTGTTGGGTGGAACGCCCACAAAAAAAAAAAAAGTGCTTGACGTTTGACGTTTCTGTTAGGCAAAAGAGGAGTGCGTGTTTCCGTGTTTATAAGTGCGCTTTAAGGATTTTTCGACGTTTTAAATTATAATTTACTCTCCTAATCGCTAAAATGGTTATTTCATGTTCGTCTTATAATTGCACAAATCGATGGAGTAAAGGGACTTTAAAATAATACTACTATAAGACAAAAGTATACTAATAACTAATTACTTTTAGTAATGTTTAATATTTTATGATTATATTATTTTAATTGAATCCGATGTATTAAGTATGATAGTTTCATGTGCTGCAATATTATTTGTTATTTGAATGTATTCTAATTATTTTGTGATTAGATCTATTAATGCTTCAAAAATTATTGTATTTGCTTCAAAATATACAATAAAGTATTTACAAATAACTTGTTTTATTTAAGTATTTACCCCAGTTTCCTGTGTTAACAATCCCGTGATTCCTATAATATTTATTATATAAAATTATTTATATAAAATTTTGTATCGGATTACTCCGTGTACTTGGATTATTCCCTGATGGGATATATATTTCCGACGTTTCGGATGAACATGGTCAGCCATAATCATGTTTTTTTTAAAGTAAGATATAAATCAGAAATTATCTAAGAATAGAGAGAATTAAGACATTAATAAGAAATTATCTAAGAATAGAGAGAAGGAAGATAAAATGGTGATAATAAAATAAGTCTACATACATGTGTGTAGCTATAACAATTATAATACAATTATATACAATTATAATTTTTGCTGGTTTATGTGCCGATTTTTTTAATCTATTTGTATTACCTATGTATTGTAATAACTGTATTTTTGCGTAAACTATAAAAAATAATGCTATCGTAAAAGAAAATTAGTAAAAATAATACTGTAGGGTTGTGTAATGTAGTAATAATATTATTTGAGTTCAAATAATTGATATAGAGGGAAAAAAATATGGTAATGGCATAGATACCTATATACATATAATAAGTAATAATAGTAGTAAATAGATGTATTATCTGGTGTCATAAAATGACCCTAGAAAATGCTGATCATTCCTATAATATTTATTTATTATATCCTATTTTAGTGTTTTTTTTTTAATACACATATTTTAGTTTAATTGGTATTTTTTTAAATTAACGGTAATTAAAAGTAAAATAAAATATTTCTTGTTTTATTTGCTATAAAGGAGGCACCTTATTTAATTGTCGATTCCAGAAATATTTATCAACTGTAAAAATATGACAACTGTTTCATCATGTAGGTACACTGTTCATAATTAATTTTTGTATAAGAAATCGATGATTACAATAATAGTTTCTGCGAGGCGAGGATTTTTTATAGCCTTTCATACTATGAAAATTCGGCCATTTTTAAACTTTTGCCTAACAGCACAATTTGCCGCCAAATTGTAGTTGGCTCGCGATACGCGGCGAGTTATTCATCCAGTTATGTAGTATATATATCTATGTGTAATGCTGTCAACTTGAAGCCTTTTTGGAACGGAGTGCCGTCTTCTTATAGTCTTTTTCTACAGTTTGGCAGAGATTATAATTATAGGGCTAAGCAGTCTTCTTCCATATACCTGATCCCGGTAAAGAGAATATGTGTGTACCTTGCTCAGTAGAGCACGCTAACCTCCCAAAGTCCCTTATTGCTTCTCGATCTCCGCGTTGTATTTGGGTAGGTCTGCATAATTTCCTAGTGTCTGAAGTGATGTAAGTTTAACGTATTCTGAGCATGACCCACATTATCCTGGATGATTGTTTACTAGGCTGAGCTCCACACCTTGTCTTAATTTTTTATGTTTTGCCCCTGCCAGCATTATTTACATAATTATGGAGTTCTACAATGTAATATTTAGGTAACTTCAGTATAGGGCAATGTGTGAGTATATTCTGTGAAAAGAGATCTTAAAGCACCCTTACATGGTTCTTTGATAGTTACCTGGAAGAAATTTGGCATTGAATTTTTTAACTAAGTACCTAATATTATTGTAATCGTTATGATGTATAAAATATATCTAAGGGGGAATAAACTAAAATAACACTTCATCATTGTTACAAAGAACCTCACCACATCCGGGGCATAGCTCATGTTATGGGGTGTTCACATTTGGCGAATATCGCCAGGCGAATTTCAAAGCATATCGCCAGGTGAGAAAACAAAATTCGCCGGACATCCATTGATCGTCACACCTGTTCACACAGTCCACCAATATAGAAACGATCTGTCAGATGCGCATTGATTTTGACACTGTTTTCAAAATGGCGTCGAGATGGATGGATGGGCGATCGCGAAGTGTTTATTTTTAGTCGAAAATGTTATAGTAGAGGTTATAAGGCGCCTTTTAATTAAGGAAACAAACGTCACAAACCAACAACAAAGATAACAGCTGTCACGAAGCGGGAAACATTGTAAAATTTATAGGTTATAAAGTCTTTACCATAGATACGAACGTCGCGCACATCTGCGCATGCGCGAATCGTTCAATCGGCCGAAAAGTTGGAAGGTGGTCAACTCGAGACGATATCGTTTCTACTGGTTTTTTATCGTTTCAGACTAGCTGTCATTTTGTTCACACGGTTCAAATGGCTGGCGATATTCGCCAAAGTGAGAACAGCACATAAGGTGACTCGCAGGAGGGCAGAGCCCCTTCCCCCCCGGGAAATAATGAACAATCGCTTTATGTATTATTTAAAAAAAATAATGGATTAAATAAAATTCACAAATTACTTTGGAAATTTCTTATAATTTGTCATCACGTTAATAATAACTCTATTCTAGAGATTAATTGCAGACTAGTACAACTCAGAGTTGTCGATTAGGACAACGATAAAGGATTTTTCTCTGAATATTTGTTTTTCATGCATACATACAGATCATCAAACCTCTTCCACAACTATACAGATATAGGCTGTAAATATTATGACAACTTATATCCAGTTGCCAGTATTAATCCACGACAGAGAGGCAAATGAAACTCCTAACCATAATATTTATGCCATCCACTCTGTTTCTTCGGAATTTAACTGAATAGTCTTGTTGAAAGGTCTCGATAATGATAAGTAACTCACCTCTATGTATGCTATATTTGTGGCTTTTAAGTGAAGGGAAAGAAAATAAAAAAAAATGGTACGTAAGTAGTTAGCTATTATTTTTATATTTCAGGACTAGTGTTTGGCATAATTACAGTACTTGTTAAACCTGACGGAAACTTTGATTATTGAAAGACAAAATAATATCCATAAGCTAACATTATTTTATAAAAGTCTTCTGACAAAATGACCTTCCACTAAGTTATCCATCTCCTCAAACATTACACCTTTCTTAACTTCACCCTTCTCACAAACTTTATTTATTTATAAATATTTGATTATGTCCAAATTTCTTTGCACGAAGCCTGGATTTTACAAGCTGTCGATGATAGTTTTGTCCTTTCCTTGTAGCTCCAAATTAAGTGAATTTAAATGACTTGTTACATCCGTCAAAAATGCCAAATTACAGAGCCATTTTTCGTTTCTTAGCATTTCAGTGCTATCACCTCTTTCATTTAGAAAAGCTATGATTTCCGGTAGTAGTTCTTGAAACCTTTCCAAAAATTTACCGCGGCTCAACCACCTTACATCTGTATGGAGAAGTAAATCAGTGTGCTCGGATTCACTACTTTCTAATTGTATTTTAAAGAGACGTCGTTGTAAACTTCGAGCTCGTATTGAATTTACTATCTTCAAGGCTGTGTCCATAACCTCTTTCATATTTAATATTTTGGAACATAGAACTTGCTGATGAATAATACAATGAAATGTGAAAAACGATGGAAAATTATTATTAGCTCGACAAAATGCAATAAATCCATTCGTTTTCTCAGTCATACTTGGTGCCCCATCTGTTGTAATGGATACGAGTTTATTTAATGGCAGCTGGTAGTTTTTTACAAAATTTATAAATGAATCGTAAACATCTTTACCACGAGTTTTTCCAGCTTCGAGAAATGCTTCTTTTACCACTGCCCCATCTTCAAACGGTTTTTTATTTTTCGCCAGTATATGACTATTTGAAACGATGCGATAGTTGCAGATTTTGATTGATGAACTGGTTTAGTGAACATCGCTTGCTCTGTCTTCAAACCATTTTTCAGATCTTGAACTTTGCGTTTTCTTAACTCACTCTTTGGTGGAAAATCATTTTCATATTTTGCATGCACGGTTTTGTAATGTCTTTCTAAGTTCCCACGTTTAGGCAGTGCAACTGAAGCACGACAAATTAGGCAGATACACTTATCTTTTATCATTGTAAACAAGAACTCTTCCTCCCAATCGTCGTTGAAAAGATATAATTTTCTTTTTTTTACCGCGCTCATTTTTTAATTATTTGGTATGTATTCTTACAAGTTAAAGTTACTCAGGTTCACTGTCGCGTTTAAGCCACTATTAATTTTATTAGTTCACGTATAAACACAACACGCGACACAACTTTGCAACGTTATGAATACGACTGCGGACTGACCCGACGAGAGGACGAGACGACTGTACGCCAAGCATATCGCAGGCGGCGTGGAAGGGAAACAGCCCGAACGGCGAAGTTCTCGCGCGCAGGTTGAAACGCGTTTGTTATTTGGAATTAAATAGAATCTCCCTCGAATTCCAAATAATATATGTTAAATCTTAAATTAACATCGATTATTCTATCAGATAATTGAACATTAAATGTTCGTTACTAAATTAATAAATACCTATTAAGTTACAATAATAATTGTAAAAAATATATTTAGAAAACCTTTTGAAATATGCTCGCGATCGACTTAAAAACCTCTCGCGATCGACCAGTCGATCGCGATCGACTGTTTGAGCACCCCTGCAGTATAGACCATTAAAGGATGACGTCACAGAAAAATCATTGAGGAGCATCAGGCATCCCAACACAACAGACGATTACGGTGTAATATTAGGTGGAACGCCTAAAGAATACCTAATAATCAAAAAAACTGTCAGTGTCGTTTTTGTTATTATTTTGTCGTCTGACTTTCTTTTTTTTCTCTTATGGCATAACATCCCACAAGGATGATTTGCGCAATCTGAATATTTGCCCCCCAAGCAAAAGCAAATCCATAGACAAGACCACGTGACCTTTAATGGTCTATACATTTCAGTGTGTGCCTTCTATAAAAAATAATAATTTAGGCTTATAGAAATAAACCCAAATACGTCTCAGTACACTTCACAGTAAGTTAGAAAAACTTGTGTCATGAAGGGGAGTATGTCGGCAGTGGGACTCGATCCCATATCCTTCCACCTGATAGTCAGACGCGTTACCAACTGGGCTACCGATAACCGCAATATAACTGTCAAGCCAAGCTTACCGAAAGAAATAATCGTGTCAATGCAAGTATTAAAAATAGTTATCAGCATTTCAAGTCATATAATATGCAGATTTTCAGCGTAAACCTTAGTTAGCAGAGCGCCCTTGAGGTGATTTTTTTTTCACAAAACGGCGCTTTACAAATCATCCAAATAATAATAATAATAATCTTGCCAGACTGAGAATGCAGCTAGAACATATAGACCATTAAAGGTCACGTGGTCTTGTCTATGGATTTGCTTTTGCTTGGGGGGCAAACAGTCAGATTGCGCAAATCATCCTAGTAAGATGTTATCCCATAAGAGAAAAAAAAGGAAGTCAGACGACAAAATAATAACAAAATCGACACTGACAGTTTTTTTGATTATTAGGTATCCTTTAGGCGTTCCACCTAATATTACACCGTAATCGCCTGTTGTGTTGGGATGCCTGATGCCCCTCAATGATATTTCTGTGACGTCATCCTTTAATGGTCTATTGTTTAGAGGACTTGGGAGCAAACCCACATATCGAAGCATAACCGTTTTTGATAACCTTATAGTATAAGCTATTTTCACCATGACGACGCATGGGTAAAACGGTTCTTCTCATCATTTCGGGGACAAAATATATCTGATTTGATTTTTATGAATATTAATCAAATATTTGCCACAACCTTGCGATAGAATATTTCTTAAAATTATGATATTAAATGCTTACATTATAAATATTTAAGCGTTAATTTAATGGTTAAAAACAATCTATAATTAGCTAATAAAAAATTATTTGGATCAGTGATAAAAAAAAATGATATTTTTAATAAATTATTCTGGGCTAATCGAAATAAACCAAAATATATGCTTACACACTTCACAGAAAGTCAGAAAAGTTTGTGTTGTGAAGTGGAGTAAATGTAGGAAGTAAATTTACAATTTTGGCATTCGTAATGTCCATGGTAAAATAATTTAGCGCCCTTGAGGTGGATTTTTTTTTTCACAAAACGGCGCTTTACAAATCATCCAAATAATAATAATAAATCTATGATTTCTACCCTTTTAGTAGCTCCGAAACGAGTAATCCACCGTTTATGTATACATATATATATATTAAGAAGATGTATTTGGGTTTTGTTATAAACCCAAATACACCTTTCTCAGTAAGCTACTAAAAGCTTGTGTCATGAAAGGGGAGTTTGCCGGCACCTAGGATCGAACCACTTTTTCACGAGGCCGAGACTCTACCCCCAGGCTACCGACGAACTATATGAATCTATTTTTTTTACAATTTCTCTGAAATAACCCCAATCGTAGACTATTATTCTTATGCAATTTTAAATACCCAAAATTATAAAGATGCCATGCATTATTGCTCAGTATTTCTTACTATGGGTGTACCCCACATTTTATGTTCAACCTGATAGCAACACAAAGATGTACAAAATCATGTAAGCAATAATTTTTTCACATTCTAATTCAATAAATCTAGAAATATAGACTGTCGCAAGTTTTGTCACTTAAAAATGGCTGCTGGCGTCATGCTTGGCTTGATTTGAATTTTGAGAAACCGGAAAGACGCTTTAACAAAAATGACAATTGATTGTCAAATCAGACCTGTCAAATTTCTCAACCGGAAACAGTGCATTTTGCCGGTTACGAAGTTGGTAGACGGTGCCGGCTACGGAGCCACTCTCTATATTATAGACATTACTGTGTGAGAAATCATAACCAACACCCATAGTATATCTTTGCCAAGTCACCAATTAATCTATAGATTAGATGGAATTGGTTATTACAAACTCAAGTAGTTACCATTTTTTATTTTATTGCTGAGATTCAGATCAGAGTTTGTCTACACGGTGTGCATGCAAATCGGTGACATGATGGATGAAACCAATGCTGATGTACACAATATTGCAGACGGACAACAGGATGAATGCATTATTTGTGATATTCAAGTTTGTGTGACAGATGAAGATGACATAGAAGCATTTTTATTGAATGCTAAAGTGAAACGTGAGCTTGCGGAGGAAGTAAGTGAGGATGATGTACCCTCAGTTCCGAATGATGATATAGATATAGATGAACCGGATATAAAATTAGAATGTGAGAGAGCCAGCTGTGAGACAGTGCCCAGTACATCATCTTTACACACAAAGAAGCTGAGTACGGCCAATAATAAAGAGGAATGCAAGGACAAAAATAAGAAGAGAAAGAGAACTTCTGAGTGTAATATATGTAAGCAGAGATTTATTGAATCTAATTATTTGATAGAACATAAAAGGATTCACAATGGTGAAAACCCCTTGGAGTGTAATATTTGTAAAAAAATATTTAAATCGTTACACAGTTTGATAATTCATAAAAGGATTCACAGTGGTGAAAAACCCTTTGAGTGTGATATTTGTATGAAAATGTTTAATCATTCTAGTAATTTAAATGTACACAAAAAGATTCATAGTGGTGAAAAACCTTATGAGTGTAATATTTGTATGAAAAATTTTACAAGTTCTGGTTCTTTAATTGATCACAAAAGGATTCATAGTGGTGAAAAACCCTTTGAGTGCAATATTTGTATGAAAAAGTTTAAAAAGCGTAGTAATTTATATGTACACAAAAGGATTCATAGTGAAGCAAGGCCTTTTGAGTGTAATATTTGTATGAAAACATTCAAGAGTGTTGGGGATTTGAATGTTCATAAAAAGATACACAGTGGTAAAAAACCTTTTGAGTGTAATATTTGTATGAAACTTTTTAATTTTTCTGGTTCTTTAATTAGACATAAAAGGATTCATAGTGATGAAAAACCTTTTGAGTGTAATATTTGTATGAAATCATTTAGGATTGTTGGAGAATTAAATGTACACAAAAAGAGACACAGTGTTAAAAAACCTTTTGAGTGTGATATTTGTATGAAAACATTTAAGAGTGTTAGCGATTTAAATGTACACAAAAAGATACACAGTGGTAAAAAACCTTTTGAGTGTCACATTTGTATGAAAAGATTTAATAGTTCTGGTCATTTAATTAGACATAAAAGGATTCATAGTGATGAAAAACCTTATGAGTGTAATATTTGTATGAAACAATTTACAACTTCTTTTTCTTTAATTGGTCACAAAAGGATTCATAGTGGTGAAAAACCTTTTGAGTGCAATATTTGTTTGAAAAAATTTAGAACGTCTAGTTATTTGAATGAACACAAAAAGACTCATAGTGATGAAAAACTTTATGAGTGTAATATTTGTAAGAAAACATTTAAACTCAATAATAATTTATATAAACATAAAAGGATTCACAGCAGTTAAAAACCTTTTGAGTCTTATATTTGCATGAAAAAATATAATACTTCTA
The DNA here is from genome assembly GCA_947579605.1 of Athripsodes cinereus. NCBI lineage: Eukaryota > Metazoa > Arthropoda > Insecta > Trichoptera > Leptoceridae > Athripsodes > Athripsodes cinereus. The sequence goes on along the minus strand of OX388326.1, from coordinate 1,757,216 downwards.
GTGAATTAACAGAAAGACTCACACAAATAAAATATCGTGAATAGATAAAATGGCGTTTAGTTTAATAAAATTACTCATCCAAATTCCCGTATAGGACTGCACGTTTATTGTTTATATGTGTGTATTAAGACAAATGGTGTGTTTAAATGTAATAGTGAACTGCACTCCAAGACCGAAATATTCATCCATAGTATTGTGCGTTTATTCACAGAGAGATGTGAGTGTGACTGGAGCAGGTAGTCGATCTTTCTTGCTTGCACATTTTATGACATAGTTCGCCAGTTTAAAAAAATCCAAGTATAGCTCAGAATCCGGCGTTACCATGAGATTAATTGTCAATCCATAAAATATTAAAAATGTTCTATTTGAAATTTTTTTGTTAAAGAATGGATTATTTTTATAAATAAATTTTTTGATATTATTGTATTGAATTTTATTTCTGAAAATTGTAAATTATAGATAAAACTACCGATGATTAGTTGAAAAACATTAATGGTTTTTAAACAAAAAAAATATTAATGTTTACAATAAATAGAAGTGAAAACAAGTGTTCGAAAAAATAAAGACATATTACATCTCAAATTCAGCAATGAGGTTTGCCACCCATTTTGAATGTCTTAATTTTTTATTGGCACAGAGAAGACGGTTTATTATATGCAGCTGTTCTGCTGGCTACCCTACTTGTGGGACTTGCTGTGATGGTGTAGTAGTAAGTAAAAAAAATGTGCAACTTAAACGCTTTCCAGTGATGAGGTATGCTATCCATCCTGAATGTCTTCACTTCTGTTAGCATGGAGAGGACATTTATATGCGGTATATATCCACTGGCTACCTCACTTGTGGGAAGCGCCGTGAACGTATGAATGAATAACATAATTACATACACATTACTTTATAGTTTATTTTTTTAGTTGGCACGGAGAGGACAGCCTGCATGTTTATTACATGCAGCTGTTCTGCTGGCTACTCCACTTGTGGGATGTGGCAAACTCCCCTTTCACGACACGAGCTTACATTAAAGATGTACATACATACTGAAATACCTACTTTATATTGAGCGGAGTATTGGTGTTTGTGTGTATTTGTGTTTCGATTATTGTTGCATGTTCAGGAGTATTGATTGATTGATGTTTACGCATACTATGATACTGCTTGGCTTTACATGCATGCATACTATTATTGTGTGACTTATTTTGTTTTATTTGTAATGTATTTATTTGTAATACCTAATTGAAATGTTTTTAAATATATTTTTTTATTATTGATTCTGATTTGTTATGTTATTGTGTATACCTTCACTTGCTCACACCAATTTTACTGTTTTTATTTGATAAGGTTTTTTTATTTTGTTAACATTGCATCTTTTCCATAATGTTTATTTCTATACTTATTTGTATAATATTCAAATATTATATTTTATATTGTGCCAACCTTACTTTTAAAAGGCCAGTGGGCCGTTGATGTATCAATAACTAATTATTCAGTTTAAAATAACTAAATTTAGTAATTCTAGTGTTTTTACATTCACAGAGTGAAAATTCATTATTACAAATATCAATACTTCTAAACACACTAAATTATTAAACAATCGAGTGCTTTCTTCAAAAGCTCAGTCTGAAATTTTCAAGAAGAAAATTTGATATAACGAAAACAATTTTGTTTTCGTTATATCAATATAATGGAGTTTTACAAAATTAACGTCGACTCAATCAAGAAGAAAAATGTTGGAGTTCTTTAAAAAAATTATCTGAATGCATTCTCTTTTTTCAAGCCATTGTACCATCCCACCCCAAGATATGTGTACAATAATAAAATAAATTATCTTATCTCAAACATATATGTTCAATCCTAAATTACTGTATATTATTGTCTTAAAAATATGATTTGTTTGTTATAAATTACATGTGTGAAAAATAATTAAATAGTTTTATTCGTTAATATGTTAGTCTATTGGAAGGCTTTGGAACTTTACCATATCTTGAATTTTTTTCATTGGAACTACATGGAATAACAAAATCTAAATTAGGCAGTGTCATTCGATGATTATCTGCAATGCCCGTAACTTTTGAATTAGAACTATTTTTGTTTTGTGAAACTTCTTTGCTAAAATCACTTTAAGTGAACTTCAAGTGAATCCTTTTTCTTCTGTACATGGTTATATTGTTACCGCTTACAATATTATGATTTATTTATTTATTAAGTAGACATACACCAATAGGCTCAACATATACATCTTGTAAATAGATATGAAAACAGAAAACATGAGTATAATGTTTTGCCCCTTTACAGACATTCTTTAGGTTTGTTGAAAAAAAAAAATTTAGATTGTAAAAAAATAGTTAAGTTGTTAAGTAGAACATACCTAGAGCAAGTATTAGTTGAGTGTATTATTAATTAGATATATGTAAATAAAGAATACTGAAATTCTATCCCATACACAAGAATATCTCTTTTAATGGGATAGTAAACAATAGATTTTTGAGTGTATTTTATATAAATGTGCAATGTATATATATTTTTCAAATCAAATAAATAAATAAAAAAAGTTTAATTTTGTGCCCCTTCACAGATATAAATATGTTATGTCCTGAGTTACCTCTCTCAAACTCCCATCCATGCAGGTATCCCCCCAAGTATCCACCGAGACCACAGACCCAAAACTGTTGATTAGTCTCCACATACACCATGAGGGAAGTCAACAGACTGCGGGGATCAGAGAGCAGCAATCCAGCCACTTAAACAAAGTTACAGTAACTGTTAGTGATGTAACGAATGTGCCATTTTGGTTATTCACAAATGCGAATATTTTTGCCAACATTTGCTAATGCAAATATTGACTTGCACGAGCCTGTGGCTTCACTAAAAGTTTAAATTTCTGCAATTGCTCAAAGTTTCTACTCCCGAATTTTCAAAATGGTATAGAAATTTGAAATATTTCAAGAACTCCTCGGTTTTCTTAAGAATATTTTCTTGGGGTAGGTACCCTTTTCTACAATGTACTGGGTATTTGTACCAACTATTGTTTTCCAAACTGGTATAGTATCCGATACTTTATTACCAAAATGATATTTTTGCATATTTTCTGTGAATATGAATATTTTGAAATCAGCGAATGCAAATATTCGTTACATCACTAGCAAATATATGTATCACACTTTAATAAGACCGGGAAGCCAGCCAGTGAAAAAACAAAACATAACATAAGAACAATATAAAATACTTCAGGACAATGATCTTGGCCTATTCAATACCAATTCTACTATTTGGGCCAGCTCCCAGTAACGACTCAGATGTTATTTAAACACCACTTTGTAACCTACATGCAGGTCATCCAGGTCTTGCTATTTCCATCTGCATAAATATTCATGTTACTCTGATGATTTTTCATATCATTACTGTTTTTCTTAAATCACACTATTTTTGGCTTTAACTCATTTTCGCATTACGGTATATTACATCTTAACTGTCTTGATATTAGCAATGGAGATGGCGAAGTTAAATTATGTTTTGGTGTTGTCCTATAGTGTAACAATACCATGTAAGGGTCAGTTTTGTCACTGTAACATTTTAAAAAAGTACCTAATAAAACACTATGATGTCATGGGCTATCTCTGGGTTTTTAGTATATTTTTTTTACAATTATTTTAACTCCATTTTCAGATTGATATAGACTTGGCATCGAGTGCTGTATGTCCCACTCAAAAATATATTATTTAAATTCAATCAAATTGAACAGAGGACTTCCGTAACTTATCAATTCTTAAACAATGCCATGTTTACTAAATACAGATTTTAACTGATTTACTAGCATGTTTGCAGTATAACGTTTATTAATGTTGGCTATTTCTTTACATTTAGAATAAGTAGGGGAGGGTTGGGACCATTGGGCACCTTTTTGTATTTTCTATTCCGGAATTTGTTCTTTCGAGAAAAACTTATATCTCTCTCTTAAGACCATTAGTCCCAACATTTACCTCTATGTATATTGAGACAATATATAAAAATCTTGTTTTATACAAAAGTTATTATCATTTTTCTAAGACTATTCAAAAGTGCCCAAACCTCCCTATGGTGGGGTGGTTTGGGCACTGCATTGGGAGGTTTGGGCATTGCACTCAATAAACCTTCTTTAAAGCAACATATTTATAAAATTTGTACAAATTTGAAATGGAAATATTAAGGAATGTAATAAACACACAAACATTGAGGAGATAAACATATATTTATGGATAATAAAATGTATAGAAAGTTAAAATGTGTAAAGTATCGAGAAAATATTTATATCTAGAAAATTGAAAAAAAGAAAGTAATAAAAGATGAATTATAAATTATTTTTCAGTAGGTACGAGAAATATTTTATTCAAAATTGGTCTTTATTGTTATTTCTATCATTAACTAATGCAAATAACTCATCTGAATTAACACTCTCAGAATCATCATTTAATCGGTAGCAGTTCTCACAAATATAAAGGTTGTCTTCATCACTGCTATCTGAATCAATATTATTCCTATGACACTTTGATACAATAGATACATTTCAACACATTTTCTTTGATTTCGAGTTTGTTACATTTTTTGCAGTTTACAAAGGTTACATCACTGATAATATTATTTTTTTTACTAAAAAATGCGCTACTTGTGCTCGGAATAGGATCCAGGTTTAGGTTGCGAGTGATGTTTTCCATTTTCTTAGTTTGTGTTCCTTTTTTTTCTCTATTTTTGCTAGTAACATTCTTCTTAAGGGCTTAATTTTTTAATTTTATATTTTTTTCTGCGTAATCCTTTTCAATTTTATCTTTTTCTGGCGTGTCGGTTAAAATTCTGGTTTTTCCTCTTTTTCGTGGTTTTCTATTATTTTTTCTAGGTCTAGCTTTCGGAAATGGTCTTACGAATTCAGGTGTTAAAGCCTGAGGTATTGAAATTGAGACATTTTTATCGATATTTTCCACTTCCGATATATTCATTGATACATTTTCCACAGCAGATAAAACTTATGTGTTTGGTGGTATGCTTCTTTCATCACAAAGAGGCCGATCTGTTACAGCTGAACATAAAAAATCATCATCTGAAAATATGTTGGTATTTAACGGCCATATTCCTGATTTCTCAAATCCGCTTATAATGTTTTGTGATTTAAATGCTTGTGGAATAGCTATTGAAGCCAGTTTTGGAGCTAAAATTAAACCAAATGCCTTAAAATTATATTTTAAGGCATTTGGTTTAATTTTAGCTCCATTTTTTACTTCGTTTATAGCTCTATCAATGACAGTTTTCGGTATCTCTTGTCTTTTCCCCATTTTTTTATATATAAAATGCATTTTCTAAAAAAAAAAACATATATACCTATATAATAGGGAGCTTTGGGCATGCCCAATCCTCCCTCTTTATACAGTGCCCAATGCTCCCTATCACCCATCATTTTAAATAAATCCTTATTATTTTTTTAGGTTAGGAATTACTAATACATTTTATTTAGAATAAGGAACTTAAATAATCAATTATTCATATTATATTATTAAAACACATACCTCTAAATAGGATTGTTCGAAAAAAATGTACCGAAAATTTGTAAAAAAATTACTTTTTCAATGCAAAAACATGCAACGACTTGTAACGTTTTCGTTTGACACAACTGATAGTTGATTTGACGTTTGTTGGTGTTGCTAGTGAATAAATTAATGATAACTTGCGGAAAAATTGCCGTAATTGCCATAACTTTTTAGATACGCATCGGCTATTCGTCAGTAACAGGAATTACTGTCACTGTCACTGTCAAAAATGACAGTTTTGACCTTGAAGTATTTTACAGTAAATTATGTAAACAAAGCGGCATGTTTTTGACGTCTGTCAATAAAATAGCTATTCGTCAGGAATTTTTTGTAAACATAAACAAAGCCATGCTGTTTTGACGTCTGTCAATATTGGCAGTTGTAATATGGTTGTAATGTCCGATGACATTTCGTTTTCGGTTAGTTTACTATATGAGAAAGCAAACTTTCAATGCTCGAATAGTGTAATATCATTAAACATTTGTCATCTTGTATATTTCATGTTTTATAGGTATGTTCCCGTGTAAAGAGCATTAAGCTCGTATATTTTGTCTGAGAACAAAGCTATTTCCATAACCAGATAAAGTGTAATAAATCGGTTAGAGCTTTTTAAGGTTTATTAACTCACCGTTTGCAAACTTTAGATCTGTGGGTACTACTACAAGGATGTTTTTTTTTTTAATAAAAAGCGCTGTTTACATTAACATTTGACCTTAAATCTAAAGATCTACATAATTTTAAAAAAAAAGTACTTTCCCAAATAGCTGTTATGTTGATAAATTAATTTTGGTTCTTATAGGTTCGATTTATTTTAAGTCCTAATATATTCATAATAGAGTGGACTTCAGTACAAGGTGAGTTTTTCTGCCCATCCTAAATGTTTCATTTTTATATGGCACGAAGATGACAAACTGTGTTTTCATTACATGCAGTCAGTTCACCGACACCCCACTGTGAGAAATGTCATGATGGTATGGATGAATGAAATTAGTAGGTACTTAATAATAGCAAGTAGGTCCTCCACCACTACTTGTATTCTCAATGTTCACTTGCTTTGTGTGAACCGCTAAGCTTAGTAATAATATCCGCGCCCTTGAGATGGATGCTCCATTAAATAGTGCGGAATGAATAAGTGAGTTTTATAGCACCATTTTATTTTATTTATTTATTACAATATACGGCTTGAGCCTTTTACATGCTGAAAATATGTGAGAGACATAAAAAGTAAATCCATACGAGACAAAGAGTAGCCCCAATTAAAAAAATATTATTTTGTGGGCAGCTCCGCCTCAGGATCTTATAAATAGTATTAACTTCTTTTTCTGTGCCCTGTCAGGTCCCCTCGACGTTGGCGATCACTCTGGCATAGGATTCTCTGTCCTGCACTGTCTGGAATAACTCCTCCACGCCTTTCATTCCAGTCCAATCTTGTATATTGCGCAGGCACGATGGCGTCCCTCTATTTTGTTTCTCCATTTAGATTTATTGTATGTTTCTCCATTGAAAGAGCACTAACCAGATGAGCACCAACATTAACAATTTTTCGTTGACATTATATTCATGTTTTGTACATAGATGGGATATGAACCTATAAGATGTCTCCTTTTAGAGGCTACACATAAGAATTCAGTTTTTGTGGGATCTATCTTGAACATTTTTTCTGACATCCAGGAGGATATTTTCGATGTATATGAGACCACATTGTATTTTAGAATGTCTTCAGATCAAATGTGAACTTATTACCCAACTAGTGGGAACATTTATTCACATCTTGAAAGTGCACTATGAGATCGTGTAAACAAGGAATTAAATACAAAGTACTAAACTTAGGGTACATAAGTCTACAGTAAATAAATCATAAGTTTTTTATTTTTATTTTATTTGAATCAAATATAAACAGAGAATACACATGGTCCTGTTAAGTCGTAAAAGTTGACTTCTCAACAGGTTCTACTATAAAACATAATTATTAAATAACTTTCCAATAATACTTCATTTTTCATACTCTAATTATATTCTATACAATAAAATGACCTCTATTACATTGAAAACAATTTCTACTACCAATGATTTACTCTATGATTTCTACGCTAAATTAATATATCTTTTGGCGGTACAATATACCAGGTGCCAGTAAACTCCCCTTTCACGACACAAGCTTTTAGCTTACTGTGAAAGATGTAGAAGGTTGCGTTTGGGTTTGTGACAAACCCCAGATATATCTTTTAAATATATATATATATATTATACAATTTAATATCATTTATTATTCTTATATCTATTAGAAGTGCCGATACCCCATGATCACACACATAAAAGGTTGCTCTGTATGTTATCTTTTTTCCTTAGTCTGTCCCATTTATAACAAAGATGATAATAATGCATGTTATTTCATATCACAAAGTAATGGGAGAATATTTCTGGCAGTTCCTGTGTAGTTTGGAGGTGATTTTTACCCAGGCATTTCAAATGCTGTGAAGATCGTTGATTCACAATTGAGACAGTAATTGTTCTGCTTCAGGTGAACTCAGCAATCCAAGTCAATGATCTAGGACAACAAAGAAAATAAAAATTATATAAAAAGAATTCATTCATACCATCACACCATTTCCCATAAGCGGGGTAGACACCCTCAGACATATTCCCAGACCACTCATTGATTAAATTATTCAAGATGGACAAACGATTATCAAAACATTTTTCCCGGAAGTTTTTAGAATCTCTGTCAACTGTTTTCAAGCTTTAGTTGCTAAATGGTATTTTTCGGTTTCTTTGTTTACAAAACATTTGGTCACTTTACTTTTTATCTGTTTTGAACATGAATTTTTATATGTTTTGAAGGTTTTTATAGTATTCAAAGTGTTAATATAAAATGACAACCGCCATCTATTTATAATTAATGTTTCGTCAAATATATTATTTTGTAAATGGATTCTAAGGAAGAATATATGACGACAGGGTAATTTATACATTGAAAAAAAACTACATGAACAATAATCACAACTAGTTATAAATTTTTTATTGTTTTAAAAAAATATTTTCATTAAGTGCAGACTCTTGAAGAATTTTAATATTATTTTTATTGGTTAACGCGTCAATAATTTGTTCTAAAATATTATAAGATGCAAATTTTGTACAACATTTAAATATACTTTGAACAATTTCTGGGGATAAATCTGACACAATAGATATTAATTTAAACTCATGACTAAAGCCAAGATTTTGATATTTGTCTAGCATGCTGGATAACTGAGATTTTAATTTAGCATAAAAATCATTTAGTGTTGAATATTTTGGTATATTTTGTTTCAACTTTTGGTTAAAACATTCCAGTCTATTTTCAGTGGTGTCACCTATATTAAATGTATTGGTACGGTAACAGTGTACCCATGCTTCTTTCCAGGGATACCAATTTTTGTTAAAATCATTTAAAATTGAATAATTTATAAAAGTTGACACAAATTTTTGGTAAGTGTTTTGAAAATCAAGCTCTGTATGTGAGTAAGCCATTGACTCTAAATATGATTTAGCTGTATCAACAAGATGTTTAGGAATGTTTGATTTATTTATCATTATTTTGAACGCTTTTAAAACATGAAACAGGCAAAGTTCGTGTTTGGCATTTGGGAAATATTTCTTTAAGGCATTTATTTCTGTTAAATCTTTATCAGTAATTATTGACTGGACAAAAGCAAAAGATGGATTGTGAGTAACAAAAATTTCTCAATATATGTCTCAGTTTCGTTACAAACTAAACAAAATGCAACTGGGATAGATTCACCCATCCCATCGACAATCATTACAATGTACAAGGGCATACGTGTATTCGTCAAACTATATGTTGCATCTACTAGGATATGCTCTGGATAATTTTGGAAAAATATCTTCATCCAAGAAAATTGAAAAAAGAGTAAACACACTTCATCTTTAAGACTAACTGTCTCAAAAATTATATTACCTTCGTTTTGATCCTTTTGTAATGCTAGTAAAAAATTATCATTAAGACCTACATTACCTGTGGATTTTATACGACACTTTATATTTGTAATGTTTTTACTTGAAATACTTGCATTATGTTTTGATAAAAAATCCTTGATTCTAGGTAAGCTAGCATCATACTGCATTAAAAGAAGTGAATTATCTTTAATAACACTACGTTTATCTTTAGTTACTTGAGCAACTTCACCAGTGCTCGAATTTTGTAAAGCCAATCGTGGAATTAAATGATCGAAGCTACGTATACCCCTGTTGGCACTGTACAGTTTAAAAGTATCTTCATCAATTCTATGCAAAATTTTACCAGAAGAATCACAATGGGTACTTTGGAAACTAGTTATAACAAATTGACCAATACTTACCTTGTACTTCACACACAACTTAGCCTGGCACCCTAATTTTAAAGAATGCTGTGTGGGACGCACACCTGTAGAAGTACTGAGAAACTTTCCCCTGTGAATACATCCAAACTCTACATAATAATACCCAGCACAGGGAGGTATGGTATTCTTACCTAGTTTTCTATTTCGTGCCTGTGCAGTACTGCAATCAACGATTACAAAAAGTGGGCTGTATGTAGATCGCAGATAGCTCTCGTAGGTAGCTGCAAACAAATTCCAATCCGAAAATTGCTGGCCAACAAAAATTGACATCTCCATCTTCTATGTAGGGATGTCGATGTCAAGTCAACTGCGTGCCACTAAAAAACTACTACTTTTTGCATAAAAACCTAAAATAATACACAAAGAAATCAATATTATTATTCAAACACTGTTCGGCAATCAAAATAATGATAAAATGACGTAAATTATAGTATAATATTAAAGTATTGATAAAAATTCTGAATGCAAGTAAAGTGCTTTGGATACATACATTGAGAATGAGTTGAGGGGAGCCCGGACCAAAAATTATAACGGCTACGAAACATTCAAAACTTACGGGTGGTACCCTTGCGTCTTGCTACTATATATAATGAGTTACAATCCACTAGATTGGTCTGCAACGAGTTTTGACTTTCTTCTCCATTCCTCCCTATTCTCAGCCAGTCTTTTCAGCTCTACGTATGAGCCACAATTCATGTCCCTCTTCAGTTGGTCCATATACGAATCTCTTGGTCGGCCTCTGCCATTTGTCCCCTCGGTCTTACCCTCCGCAATGGCGATGAGTAGTCCTGGGTGCCTGATGTTGTGGCCAATCCAGTTAGCTCGTTGTTGGCTGATTCTCTTAAGAAGTTGTCTTTTTTCGCCTACCCTGGTTAATACTTCTTCGTTTTCGATGTGTTCCGACCAATGGATCTTCAGCATGCGTCTGTAGCACCACATTTCAAAGGCCGCCAACCGTCCGTTTTCCCTCTTGCTGATGGTCCACGTCTCGCAACCATAAAGCAGAATGCTCCATACAAAGGCTTTAGTAAGGTTCTTCCTTACGCTTAAATCAATGTTTGGGGATTGCTACTACATTCACGATTTTATTTTCATATTGTGAAAACCAAGCTAGGCAATAACACAACGTCAAACCGTTTGCTGATGTTTCTAAGTGACAGTTTTTGCCATAGAGTATAATATTATTATACTACATTTTTCATAAACAAAATAATTCAATATTTGTCTATGGAAATAGTTTACCATAGACAAATTTTATAATTTCTCTATGGAAAAGTTCACCATAGATAAATTTGACAATTTCTTTCTTTTTTCTATGTAATTACGGACAAATAGCCTTTGCCTTTTAGATAATAAGGGGTGCCCGATCCTCCCTACTGCCCAATGGTCCCATCTCTCCCCTACTACAATAATTATGTAATAATTATTGTTAAATGTAAGAATGCCCACTTATACTTGCTCCCAAGGGAAACTTGAAATTGGATATGGCATTAGAGTTTCTGATTAATTATTTATGACCAGTTTGACATTGTTCTATTATATTTTCAATATTTGCATTAATGTTTGGCCAATATATAAAATATCTACTCAATTGTTTTGTTTTTACAATACTGAGGTGACCTGCATGTACCTAATTGTTTTAATATTCTGGTCTTAAACTGGATGGAATTATTAATGATTGACCTTTAAAAAATAATTAATTACAAACTTGAATTTCCTCATGAAAACTCCAAAACTGCTTTACTAAATTATCAACTTTATCCTTGGAATTTGGCCATCCTAAAATGTACCTAATATTCTATTAATAATTTTCACTCATCATCATTCATTGTTGCTATTTTGATAGCCTTTAGTTTTTGTGTTGATTTAGCTAAACTTTTAACAACTGTATTGACAAGTAAATTTGCATCATTACAAATTTCAAAGTTTCAGTTACAGGCAATGCAGATCTTGATTAAGTGTCAGCAATAAACATTTTTAATACCAGGAACATAGTTTACAATCACGTTTAATTTTTGCAATTCTGATATCATCCTCTGCAATCTAGCAAGGATATCATATTGTTAGGATTATAATGTAGCATCTAAATGTGAAAAAAAACTCTGATCCTTTCTAACCCTGTATCTAATTTCTTCATAAGTCGGAAGTGGATAATGAGATCTTAACTGAGCTTTGTGAAGATTTTTTTAGATCTAAGCAGAATCTTAATTATCCATTATTTTTTTCAATAATATCTTAACTACTTACCCAATTGCTTGGTTTGGATTAGAGATGCAAAGAATAATTACTAAGCAACTATTCGGTATTCTACCTATTCGGCCGAATACCAAATATTTAGTCTATTATTCGGTATTCCGCCGAATAGTTTAAATGTAAAACTGGAAGAAACTAATTGCTTATAGATTGTTGCTATTTCATTGTCAACTGCAGATGCATAATTATTAATCCTCAAATATCTAATTAATTAATTTAATTTATAGTGAATCAAAAATATTATTATTAATGTTGAAACACAAAAACTTCTATGTACGTCTACACAAAGATGCGCGGTTGGGAGCACCGATCGCTCTCACCATTGTACTACTACTACTATACCCTCACGCCATGTCCCAGGAGGGGTAGGCAGAGAGAACGGAACACCATATAGATCTATCCTTACATACTTCTTTCGCTTCCTCTACATTCATCCAGTTTCTCATACATGCACGCCGATTTCTCTTACTCAGCACGCGTCCGTCCTTAAGAATTTGGTCCACGTGGTTTTTGGACGTCCGCGCTTCCTCACACCCCTTCTTTCAGATAAATACATCCTCTTCGTCATCCTTTCATCTTGCATTCGCTCAACAGGTCCAAACCATCTCAACTTGTTTACACGCATTCTGTCCACAACACTCCTCTCACATTCGCTCATTCTCCTGATATCCTCATTCTTCACTCTATCACGCAGCGTTTTACCAACCATTCTTCTCAACGATCGCATCTCTACTGCATTTATTCCACTCTCATCCTTTTCCAACCACGTCCAAGTTTCGCTTGCATACATAAGTGTCGGTACCAGAATGGTATTGTGCACTAGCATTTTTGCCATGTTCGACACACTGCTATTGCTAACAATGGGTCGAAGTGCACCATTCACTCTGGCACCGGCAACATTTCTTCTTTCAATGTCCTTATCAAATCTTCCATCCCTCACAAACAGACTTCCCAAATAGACATACTCATTCACTTGCTCTAAACAATCATCGTCAACCTTTATTTCACATACCGTTCTTTCACTCTCTCTTTCAAACACCATTACTTTCGTCTTACACTCAGTTCTCAGTTCAGATCTCACCATTGTTCTGCCGAATATTGGGTTATTAGGCACATGATCTTGCACAATAGTCGGTATTCGGCAAATACCTATACTATTCGTTGCATCTCTAGTTTAGACATCTTTTTTTAATGATATCATTTCATCCAATTTCTCTTAAAGTCTATCTGTCAACTTGAATGGCACTCTTTAGGGTGGATCAACAATAACTATGGGTTTCGGATCAATCGCTAGTTTGTATTTGGATGGTAGACATCCAAGCCCCTGAAAAACATTCATTCGATCTGATAAACTTTCTTGATTATACATACCGAGTTCAATTATTGCTTGAAAATTCAATTTACATACAATGAATTTCATTTATTTATTCTTTTTGCACATCATTATTATTATAACTCAGTGTTATCAAAACTATACAATTTACTCTGCTTTGTTCCCAATACAACTACCTATTACAAGGATAATTAAAGCTGAAGGCCAATGCAATCCCAAGAACGATCTTATAAAAGAATAAAACATCTTTCAATATTAAGGATTTGGTTGAAGAAAAAAATGATAAAACAAAAAAATTATAATGATTGTACACTGCCTGGAATAACTTTGTGAATTTTCATTTAATAGATTTAAAATAAAACACTGTGTTACTTTCGCTGAGTATAATATTTGACTCTGAAGCTTTTCGGGTAGACAACCATCATCAGTAAGTTTTTATTGGGACCTAAATACAAAGAAGAAAATTTACAGTTTACAAAAATATTATAAGATAATAGGTAAAGTGTGTCTGGGATTTCAACGAAACAGGAGGGCACAAAGGATGGATTCGGATTGCCAAATTAATAATTATATTAAAAAAAATTAGCTCAGAAAATCTTGTCTATGATTAAAAATAATGTGGCTGTTATCTGTGAAAAAAAAACCTTGAGTTGACAGTATGTTCACAAATTATTGTAGAACGATATTACCGTAATAGTGAAGATACATATTCAATTCTAGTAATTATTATTTTTGCCTATATTGTTGAGATTCAGATCAGAGTGTGTCTACACGGTGTGCATGTAAAATAGATGACATGATGGATGAAACCAGTGCTGATGTACACAATATTGCAGACGGACAACAGGATGAATGCGTTATCTGTGATATTCAAGTTTGTGTGACAGATGAAGATGATATAGAAGCATTTTTATTGAATGCTAAAGTGAAACGTGAGCTTGCGGAGGAAGTAAGTGAGGATGCTGTACCTTCAGTTCCGTATGATGATATAGATATAGATGAACCAGATATAAAATTACAATGTGAGAAAGCCAGCGGTGAGACAGTACCTAGTACATCATCTTTACACACAAAGAACCTGAATATGTCCAATAATAAAGAAGAACGCAAGGACAAAAATAAGAAGAGAAAGAGAACTTCTGAGTGTAATATATGTAAGCAGAGATTTATTGAATCTAATTATTTGATAGAACATAAAAGGATTCACAATGGTGAAAACCCCTTGGAGTGTAATATTTGTAAAAAAATATTTAAATCGTTACACAGTTTGATAATTCATAAAAGGATTCACAGTGGTGAAAAACCTTTTGAGTGTAATATTTGTATGAAAACGTTTAATCATTCTAGTAATTTAAATGTACATAAAAGGATCCACAGTGTTGGAAAACCTTTTAAGTGTAATATTTGTATGAAAAAATATAAAAGTTCTGGTTCTTTAATTAATCACAAAATGATTCACAGTGATGAAAAACCTTTTGAGTGCAATATTTGTATGAAAAAGTTTAAAAAGCGTAGTAATTTATATCAACACAATAGGATTCATAGTGGAGAAAGGCCTTTTGAGTGTAATATTTGTATGAAAAAATTTACTTTTTCTGGTTCTTTAATTAGACATAAAATGATTCACAGTGATCAAAAACCTTTTGAGTGCAATATTTGTATGAAAAAATTTAAAAAGGGTAGTAATTTATATGAACACAAAAGGATACATAGTGGAGAAAGGCCTTTTGAGTGTAATATTTGTATGAAAAAATTTATTTTTTCTAGTTCTTTAATTAAACATAAAAGGATTCATAGTGATGAAAAACCCTTTGAGTGCAATATTTGTATGAAACAATTTACATCTTCTGGTTCTTTAATTGATCACAAAAGGATTCATAGTGGTGAAAAACCTTTTGAATGTAATATTTGTTTGAAAACATTTAATCATTCCGGTAATTTAAATGTACACAAAAGGATTCACAGTGGTGAAAAACCTTTTGAGTGTATAATTTGTATGAAAAAATTTAATAGTTCTGGTCATTTAATTAGACACAAAAGGATTCATAGTGGTGAAAAACCCTTTGAGTGCAATATTTGTATGAAACAATTTACATCTTCTGGTTCTTTAAATGATCACAAAAGGATTCATAGTGGTGAAAAACCTTTTGAGTGTAATATTTGTATGAAAAAATTTAATAGTTCTGGTCATTTAATTAGACACAAAAGGATTCATAGTGGTGAAAAACCCTTATGAGTGTGATATTTGTAAGAAAACATTCAATTCCAATAGTTATTTCAATAGACATAAGAGGATTCACAAAGGTTAAAAACCTTTTGATTGCAATATTTACATGAAAAAATTAATATGTCATACAGTTTCTTTATTCATAAAAGAATTCACAGTGGTGAAAAATCTTTTGAGTTTTATATTTGCATGAAAAAATATAATACTTCTAATGAATTAACACAAGACGGACTCAAATAAAATATTGTGAATAGATAAAATGGCGTTTAGTTTAATAAAATTACTCAGCCAAATTCCCGTATAGGACTGCACGTTTATTGTTTATATGTGTGTATTAAGACAAATGGTATGTTTAAATGTTGTAGTAGTGAACTTCACTCCAAGTCCAAAATATTCATCCATAGTATTGTGCATTTATAATATTATGTACTAGCTCAGAATCCGGCTTTACCCTGAGAATAATTAATTGTCAATCCATAAATAAATAAAAAGTATGATTTGAAAAATTCTTGAAAAAGAATGAATTATTTTTATAAACAAATGTTTTTGTATTATGTGTTGATATTTATTTCTATAAATTGTAAATTATAGATAAAACTACCGATGATTAGTTGAAAAACATTAATGGTTTTAAAACTGTCAGGATGCAAAAACATCTGACATAAGTAAATAGGTTATATGTCAAAAAGATTCAAATTCCCCGCCTAATTTAGAAAACCACAAATAATTTTAGTTTCAAATTGTCAATCCTGTAAGCAAATAAGGGACACCAACATAAAAATGCCGAGTTCACCAGTTTTGTCTATGCCTCGCTCTCTTCCCGCTTTGTCATGGCGCTCCGATAAGACACGCCGAATAACGCTCTACAGTTTTATATTCTGTAATTTCACAAAAATAGTGTAAAATGGCTGAAAAAGACACCATAAGTGTCTTGTCTAGTGACCCGAACCAGACCGGAGAACGGGAGCAGATATAACGGTGTGTATAGTGCTTACAGGGAAGACGCGAAGCACCAAGGCGTGGTCAACCCCAACGAAAAGAGTTAGCAAAGCTATTTTTATTTTTTTATTTTTTATTTTATTTAACAATAATTATACAGACATTACAATACATAGACTATTTGATAAAACTTAAATCTAAACATCCTCCTTATAGAGACAAGTCTCGTGTAAAGGAGGGTTAACATGATGAAGATATAAACATACATTTATTCACTGTCTCTCTCTCACGCACCCTTACAAACACACACACACACACACCCTCACCCTCACACACACGCGCGCGCACAAACACACACACACACACACACACCCTCACACACACACACACATACACTTACAACACGCGCACACAAGCACACACATGCATTGAACACTGACATACCAACTCATTCACTCGGACCTCATCATCGGTGACAGGATGCGCTTCACCACCTCTTTCCTGAGTTTTTTCGCGCATTTCACTGGGCAGATCATTGAAGTATTTCACACCCAGGTATGTGTAATGTCTTTGGGCTATATCTTTGTTGCACAGTGGAATTGGTATACAGTTGATCGCCCTTAGAATCCTGGAGGTTTCAGTATTGGAGGTAGTCTGCGACTCTCGTTCTTTCACCACTTGTAGCAACGCGTATTTTCTAAAGATTTGTTTTAGTGTCAGCACTTTTATTTCCGAGAAGAGTCTACTCGTTGAATAATCTCTAGGCTTCTTCATAAATATTTTGAGAATAAGTCTCTGTGTTACTTCAAGAGGATAAAGATTTGTTGGGTAAGCACCTCCCCATCCTAGTATACCATACTGAATGATTGATTGAAATAGCGCATAATAGACTGTTTTTAATTGCGCAAGATTCAGAAAGTTTCTTAAATCCAAGAAGACATAAATCAATTTTCTCAATCTTTTAGTTGTTAATGCAATATGTTCCTTCCATTTAACATTTTGATCTATAGTGATCCCTAGATACTTAATTGATTTAACAAGTTTAACTTTATTACAACTGTCGTTGCAATTGTCAATTCCACATGGATCCGAATGTATGATCATGCTGATGTCCCCTGGAGTGATTGCCTGATTTATTGTTAATGCGATGCATGCTGTTTTGTCTGCATTTAGTGACAGAAGATTATGATCAAACCACTTTTTGAGTTTATTAATGTCGTGGTTAGCTCGGTCATTAACTTCGTCCCATGTTCTTCCTTTCGTGAACAGGACTGTATCATCTGCATATGATATTATAGTACTTTTTACTGGCAGGGTGAAGATGTCGTTTAAATATACAATGAATAGAGCAGGTCCAAGAACAGTTCCCTGCGGTATACCAAATTCAGTGGTATTTGAGTCACTAATTACATTATTTATTTTTGTGTGTTGTTTTCTATTATCAAGGTAGCTTTGCATTAATGTGAGTGCTTTATTTTTTATTCCAATATGAGATAGTTTTGTTACTAATCTCGAATGTGAAGTGCTATCGAATGCCTTTCGTAAATCAATAAAAGTACCCATACATTTACTTCCATTATCTAAGTCGTTATATATTTCAGTTGTGAGCTTAGCGATTGCGTCTTGTGTGCCAAGTTTCGGCATAAAACCATATTGTCTTTCATTAATAATCTTATTGTTTACAATATAATCCATTAGCTGTTTCTTAATAATTTTTTCAAAAACTTTGGCCACGTTAGAAATAAGAGAGATTGGTCTGTAATTATTTATGTCATCCTCTGGTCCGGCTTTATGTATTGGTGTTATTATACTTGTTTTATAATTTTGAGGAAATATGCCCTGGTTTAAGCTTAAGTTGATGATATGTGTTAATGGTTTACTAATATATTTTATTACGGACTTTAATAGATTTGCTCCTATTTCATCAAAACCTGGCGCTGATCCTGTTTTCAATTCAATTATTATTCTTTCAACATCTCCTTGGGATACTTCTTCGTATTCCTTTAGACAAGGATATGTATCACTTGGTACATGTGGTTCATTGAAATCGTTTTCACAGACATTTATATTATTTGCAAGATTCCTACCCACATTAGAAAAGTATTCATTCATGATATTAGCTGCAGTTTTTGGTTCTTTAGATACCTGGATATACTTATCATTGTACTTTATTTGTTTGATATGTCTTTTTACGCACATTACCCATCGCTTCGTTTATAGTTCGATCATTTTGAGATTTAACGATCCGATCACTGAAGTACTTCTTTTTTGCTTCCCTTATTGTTTCCGTTAGTCTGTTTCTATAATTTTTGTAGTCTTTTAATACTTTCTCATTATTTGGATTTTTCTTTGTTAATATAAAGAGCTTCTGTTTTTCTCTAATCGATTTCAATAATCCGTTAGTTATCCAGGGTTTCAATTTTTTATTTTTATTACTCGTTATTCTATTTTCACGGGAGGCAATTTCAACGTAAGACTCCAATATGTTTTCAAAATTAGTAGACGCTATGTCAACATTTTTCTCGGAGAGGATAGAAGACCACGTTTCCAATTTTATCTTGTCTTTAAGAACTCCAAAATTGATAATTTTTCTCTTCATTTCATCCTGCTTCTTAGTATTTATAAGTGACTTTTCAATCGGTGGGGTGCATTGTAGTATACAAGTATAGTGATCAGTGATACTTGTTTTCCAGACTATGCTCTTTAAGCATTCAGTCTGCTTTGTATTGCACCAAATATGGTCGATACACGATGGCTGTTGCCCAGCGATTTCTCTGGTGTTGCTATTTATACATGATTTGAAGTTTAATTCGGCCATCATATTTAAGTAATCCTCTTTAATGTTGCTTGAAGTATCGTTATTGATATTTATATTAATGTCACCTAGCACTATAGTAAATGCATATTTTGTATGCATTAAAATATCTCGTAAATCGTCTATAAATGTAGAAGGATTTGACTCATGTGTTCTGTAAATGGCATATAGGTGGTATGTAACTTTGTCATCAAGAGTTATTTGCACATGGAGGCAATTACTAAAATTTATGTTATTAATTTCATTCACACTAACATTCATAAAATTTTCATGTATGTATACGACAACACCACTATTCTTATTTATTTTGTTAGAAGTGCCATAATTATAGTGCGGTATATTATATATTAGGTCGCAATTGTATGTTTCTGTCAATACTACACACATAGGTAAAATCGTCATGTTACTAAGGTGTACAACAAATTCATCAAAGTTTTTTCTTAGGCTTCTGATATTCATCAATACAACATTAAATTTATTTACACTTCCCCCTAATGCAAGATTACATTGCTGTATGTTATCGCAGGCAATCTCATTGACCTTGTACGCATCGTCCACATCTGCCAAGAAATCGTCCATTGCAACCTCAGCAACAATATTGTGTTGCATCTCTCGCAAATTTTTCATATACTGTACGTATTGGACAATTAGCGTCATATGCCGAATGCTGAGTATTTTCTCTATTACCTTCTTTACATAACGTGCATGTGTAATTGTTTGTATTTCTTTTATTACACTCTCTGGAATCATGGTTCTCATAACAATAGGCACATCGTACTGTTGGATGTTCGCAGTATTTGGATATATGGCCATATGTTAGGCATCTGTAGCATTGAACCAATGGACTCTGATCCAGCACGCTTATTCTTTGGTAACCGATGCAAACCTTACCACAGTCCGTCAATGTTTTCCATGTTTGAGGAGTTACCTGACAAACTATGTTAGCCAGTAGATTATTTCTGTGTGACTTTCTGAATTTAATCTTGAGCTCTTCTTCGATATTAATGTGTTTATTCTGCCCACGTAAAGAAGTGTTTAGATCATCCTCTGTGATTCCCTTAATAATCCCTTTAAAAACCACCAGAGGATTTTTTTTAATCGGCTCTCTTGCATGAAGCTCTGGTGTTTTTTCTAATTCTTTTTTAATTCTGCTCATATCTTCTTTTGATACAGTCTTGATAATGATCTGGTTTCTTGTACCCTTTCGTAGACCCGCTACACCAATTCCCAGTGAACGGACATTAATGTTTCGCTTGATAATCCCCTCTATTTCATCGCTTGTTTTTACGCCGTCCTTTCCAGATACAATCAGAGGATAGTCAGGACTCCCCCCCGCACCAATGCCATCCCCCCTAGTGATATCCGCATATGTGGATCTGTTACCTTGATTTTCGACAACACTAAGTCGTTGATCTATTCCTTCCAGGATATGGCTCATTTTCACCAGCGTTTCGGACTCCCCCTTCTTTAGGCACTGCTCTTCCAGTAATTTAGTCAAGGCATTAAATGCTTTGATTACTGCTTCTTTTGTCTCCTTTTTCATGTTTGTGACTCCACATAAAATTTTAATTGCTCCTGATGCTATATTTTGACCGCGAAAAACGGCCGCATTAGCCTGGTCTTTGTTTTGTGGTGTGTCACCTAAGTCAGGTGAAGAGGAAGAAGACAAAGTCCTTCTTTTCTCAATCTTACGTACAACTTCCATTATATTGAATTATCTGACTTATAAATAGGTACTTTCTATTAGGCAGTGTTATTTGGCAGTGAAAATATTAAAGACTTCAACGCAGGTGTTTTTTTTTTTAAACGAAACCCAGAATGTGGGTAGCTTACTGGTGAAAAGATGGTATTCTGGTGAATAACTTTTTATTGGATGTTCACACTATAGGGTCACCGCGGACTTTTTTGTAGAAGATTAGCTTAGCTATCTGATGGTGTAATTCACTCACCCCAACTTCCTTCTGTAGAAGCAGCGTTTCACTATTTATGTTATTTTAACACTTCCAAATGTTCCAAACACTGTATCACGTAATTTTGTACGTGTATTGATTTTATTTCGGAAAACCACACATAACATCACAAAGTACAGAAAATTCTCTATCGTTTGATATATAAATGTTTACTGTCCGTTAGATTTTACACTGAAAATGTTTTATTTTTATCGGAGCAAATTGTTTTGAATCGCACACAGACCTATCAATTATTTATTCATCTGTGTTGAACACCGAAATGGTGGCTAAATACCTAACAGTTTCTATTCAACCCCAGTTCTCCTGTCTCTGAGACTAGGGTAGTGCCTAGGGGCGAGGCTGCCTCCATGGTTCAATTATTCAATATCATTTGATCTGTACGATCGTATATGGACCTCAACGCCTGGCCAACTGTGGAACCATTTACCGGACTCCGCCTGGTGGCCTGGAGACTCATCTCGCTGCCACCTTTTGTAACTTGACCTCTCTCCCATTTTCATATTCAGTGTAGGAAGGAAAGGGTGGATTTCTCTCTAAACTAACTGCTTATCTTATATTGTAATAGTGTTAAAATGCAATGGTATTTGTTTGTTCTTCATTTGGTAATCACAGTTTAAAATAGATCTGATCATAACTGCTTATTTCTGTTCTTTATTTGTTCCCTCCACACTCTTCACAGCGCACGGAGCATGCAACAACACAAAGGGGATTTACGAATAACCACGCCCTGAGTGAGTAGAGTTAGCCGGCACAGCAATAATTTAATCACACTTGAAAAGGGAATTGAACGTGTTTTCATCATCTTGTATTAATGTGTGTGTGACAAAACAATAAAAATATTAATGTTTACAATAAATAGAAGTGAAAACAAGTGTTCGAAAAAATAAAGACATATTACATCTCAAATTCAGCAACGAGGTTTGCCACCCATTCTGAATGTCTTAATTTTTTATTGGCACAGAGAAGACGGTTTATTATATGCAGCTGTTCTGCTGGCTACCCTACTTGTGGGATTTGCCGTGATGGTGTAGTAGTAAGTAAAAAAAATGTGCAACTTAAACACTTTCCAGTGATGAGGTATGCTATCCATCCTGAATGTCTTCACTTCTGTTAGCATGGAAAGGACATTTATATGCGGTATATATCCACTGGCTACCTCACTTGTGGGAAGTGCCGTGAACGTATGAATGAATAACATAATTACATACACATTACTTTATAGTTTATTTTTTTAGTTGGCACGGAGAGGACAGCCTGCATGTTTATTACATGCAGCTTTTCTGCTGGTTACTCCACTTGTGGGATGTGGCAAACTCCCCTTTCATGACACAAGCTTACATTAAAGATGTACATACATACAATAACACAATTTAACATTTTTTTATAATATCTATTATACCCTCCAAATTGAGCAGAGCTCGTGCTTCGAGGAATTACAGGGTTATTACTTATATCTAACAAATTCAACTTATCTTTCATCATCATCATCATCATCAGTTGCTCTACAGCCCGTTGTGAGCCTTGGCCTCCTCCAACATTCGTCTCCATCTCCCCTTATCTTGACATGTACTCTTCCAATCCCTGATGCCAATGATGTCCACATCTCTCTGTACACGATGCATACAATGGAGTTTAGGTCTACCAACGCTACGTCTACCTTGTGGTCTTGTATGAAGGATTTTCTTTGACACTCTTTCCTCACTCATTCTCAACTAATCTTTACAATAATAAATATCACACACATCTAATAATTTACTACTTGTAAAATAATCATTTCATCTCATATACCTATTCACCACTTTCTTACTGAAATATCTTCTTTATATTGATCGGAGTATTGGTGTTTGTGTGTATTTGTGTTTCGATTATTGTTGCAAGTTCAGGAGTATTGATTGCTTGATGTTTACGCATACTATGATACTGCTTGGCTTTACATGCATGCATACTATTATTGTGTGACTTATTTTGTTTTATTTGTAATGTATTTATTTGTAATACCTAATTGAAATGTTTTTAAATATATTTTTTTATTATTGATTCTGATTTGTTATGTTATTGTGTATACCTACACTTGCTCACACCAATTTTACTGTTTTTATTTGATAAGGTTTTTTTATTTTGTAACCATTGCATCTTTTCCATAATGTTTATTTCTATACTAATTTGTATAATATTCAAATATTTATTATTATTATATTTTATATTGTGCCAACCTTACTTTTAAAAGGCCAGTGGGCCATTGATGTATCAATAACTAATTATTCAGTTTAAAATAACTAAATTTAGTAATTCTAGTGTTTTTACATTCACAGAGTGAAAATTCATTATTACAAATATCAATGTTTCTAAACACACTAAATTATTAAACAAGTCGAGTGCTTTCTTCAAAAGCTCAGTCTGACATTTTTAAGAGGAAAACTTGATACAACAAAACAATTTTGTTTTCGTTATATCAATATAATGAAGTTTTACAAAATTACCGTCGACTCAATCAAGAAGAAAACTGTTGGAGTTCTTTAAAAAATTAGTGAAAAATGGACTGTGTTTAGAAATATCGATATTTGTAACTAAATTTATCTGAATTATTAAATTTATTCTCTTTTTTCAAGCCATTGTACCATCCCAACCCAAGATATGTGTACAATAATAAAATAAATTATTTTATCTCAAACATATATGTTCAATCCTAAATTACTGTATATTATTATGTCTTAAAAATATGATTTGTTTGTTATAAATTACATGTATGAAAAATAATTAAATAGTTTTATTCGTTAATATGTTAGTCTATTGGAAGGCTTTGGAACTTTACCATATCTTGAATTTTTTTCATTGGAACTACATGGAATAACAAAATCTAAATTAGGCAGTGTCATTCGATGATTATCTGCAATGCCCGTAACTTTTGAATTAGAACTATTTTTGTTTTGTGAAACTTCTTTGCTAAAATCACTTTAAGTGAACTTCAAGTGAATCCTTTTTCTTCTGTACATGGTTATATTGTTACCGCTTACAATATTATGATTTATTTATTTATTAAGTAGACATACACCAATAGGCTCAACATATACATCTTGTAAATAGATATGAAAACAGAAAACATGAGTATAATGTTTTGCCCCTTTACAGACATTCTTTAGGTTTGTTGAAAAAAAAAAAATTAGATTGTAAAAAAATAGTTAAGTTGTTAAGTAGAACATACCTAGAGCAAGTATTAGTTGAGTGTATTATTAATTAGATATATGTAAATAAAGAATACTGAAATTCTATCCCATACACAAGAATATCTCTTTTAATGGGATAGTAAACAATAGATTTTTGAGTGTATTTTATATAAATGTGCAATGTATATATATTTTTCAAATCAAATAAATAAATAAAAAAAGTTTAATTTTGTGCCCCTTCACAGATATAAATATGTTATGTCCTGAGTTACCTCTCTCAAACTCCCATCCATGCAGGTATCCCCCCAAGTATCCACCGAGACCACAGACCCAAAACTGTTGATTAGTCTCCACATACACCATGAGGGAAGTCAACAGACTGCGGGGATCAGAGAGCAGCAATCCAGCCACTTAAACAAAGTTACAGTAACTGTTAGTGATGTAACGAATGTGCCATTTTGGTTATTCACAAATGCAAATATTTTTGCCAACATTTGCTAATGCAAATATTGACTTGCACGAGCCTGTGGCTTCACTAAAAGTTTAAATTTCTGCAATTGCTCAAAGTTTCTACTCCCGAATTTTCAAAATGGTATAGAAATTTGAAATATTTCAAGAACTCCTCGGTTTTCTTAAGAATATTTTCTTGGGGTAGGTACCCTTTTCTACAATGTACTGGGTATTTGTACCAACTATTGTTTTCCAAACTGGTATAGTATCCGATACTTTATTACCAAAATGATATTTTTGCATATTTTCTGTGAATATGAATATTTTGAAATCAGCGAATGCAAATATTCGTTACATCACTAGCAAATATATGTATCACACTTTAATAAGACCGGGAAGCCAGCCAGTGAAAAAACAAAACATAACATAAGAACAATATAAAATACTTCAGGACAATGATCTTGGCCTATTCAATACCAATTCTACTATTTGGGCCAGCTCCCAGTAACGACTCAGATGTTATTTAAACACCACTTTGTAACCTACATGCAGGTCATCCAGGTCTTGCTATTTCCATCTGCATAAATATTCATGTTACTCTGATGATTTTTCATATCATTACTGTTTTTCTTAAATCACACTATTTTTGGCTTTAACTCATTTTCGCATTACGGTATATTACATCTTAACTGTCTTGATATTAGCAATGGAGATGGCGAAGTTAAATTATGTTTTGGTGTTGTCCTATAATGTAACAATACCATGTAAGGGTCAGTTTTGTCATTGTAACATTTTAAAAAAATAATTAAACACTATGTCAAAATATTTTTTTTACAAAAGGTGTACATATTGCCTTGGGGCTATGTCTGGGTTTTTAGTATATTTTTTTTACAATTATTTTAACTCCATTTTCAGATTGATATAGACTTGTCATCGAGTGTTGTATGTCCCACTCAAAAATATATTATTTAAATTCAATCAAATTGAACAGAGGACTTCCGTAACTTATCAATTCTTAAACAATGCCATGTTTACTAAATACAGATTTTAACTGATTTACTAGCATGTTTGCAGTATAACGTTTATTAATGTTGGCTATTTCTATACATTTAGAATACTACAATAATTAAGTAATAATTATTGTTAAATGTAAGAATGCCCACTTATACTTGCTCCCAAGGGAAACTTGAAACTGGATATGGCATTAGAGTTTCTGATTAATTATTTATGACCAGTTTGACATTGTTCTATTATATTTGCATTAATGTTTGGCCAGTATATAAAATATCTACTCAATTGTTTTGTTTTTACAATACTGAGGTGACCTGAATGTAATTGTTTTAATATTCTGGTCTTAAGCTGGATGGAATTATTAATGATTGACCTTTAAAAAATAATTCATTACAAACTTGAATTTCCTCATGAAAACTCCAAAACTGCTTTACTAAATTATCAACTTTATCCTTGGAATTTGGCCATCCTAAAATGTACCTAATATTCTATTAATAATTTTCACTCATCATCATTCATTGTTGCTATTTTGATAGCCTTTAGTTTTTGTGTTGATTTAGCTAAACTTTTAACAACTGTATTGACATGTAAATTTGCATCATTACAAATTTCAAAGTTTCAGTTACAGGCAATGCAGATCTTGATTAAGTGTCAGCAATAAACATTTTTATTAACAGGAACATAGTTTACAATCAAGTTTAATTTTTGCGATTCTGACATCATCCTCTGCAATCTAGCAAGGATATCATATTGTAAGCATAGATTTATATGTACTAAAGTAGTACGAAGTAATATTATTCTATGATTGTAAGGATTATAATGTAGCATCTAAATGTGAAAAAAACTCTGATCCTTTCTAACCCTGTACCTAATTTCTTCAAAAGTCGGAAGTGGATAATGAGATCTTAACTGAGCTTTGTGAAGATTTTTTTAGATCTAAGCAGAATCTTAATTATCCATTCTTTTTTTCAATAATATCTAAACTACTTACCCAATTACTTGGTTTGGATTACGGATGCAAAGAATATTAGGCAACTATTCGGTATTCTCCCTATTCGGCCGAATACCGATATTCCGCCGAATAGTTTAAAATTTAAATTTAATACATTTAATGTATAACTGGAAGGAACTAATAGCTTATAGATTGTTGCTATTTCATTGTCAACTGCAGATGCATAATTATTTATCCTCAAATATCTAATTAATTAATTAAATTTATAGTGAATCAAAAATATTATTAATGTTGAAACATAAAAACTTCTATGTACGTCTACACGAAGATGCGTGGTCGGGACATTGATCTAATATGTTATATCAATGGGTCGGGAGCACCGATCGCTCTCACCATTGTTCTGCTGAATATTCGGTTATTATGATCTTGCACAATAGTCGGTATTCGGCGAATACCTATACTATTCGTTGCATCTCTAGTTTAGACATCTTTTTTTAATGATATCATTTCATTCGATTTCTCTTAAAGTCTATCTGTCAACTTGAATGGCACTCTTTAGGGTGGATCAACAATAACTATGGGTTTCGGATCAATCGCTAGTTTGTATTTGGATAGTAGACATCCAAGTCCCTGAAAAACATTCATTCGATCTGATAAACTTTCTTGATTATACATACCGAGTTCAATTATTGCTTGAAAATTCAAATTACATACAATGAATTTCATTTATTTATTCTTTTTGCACATCATCATTATTATAACTCAGTGTTATCAAAACTATACAATTTACTCTGCTTTGTTCCCAATACATCTACCTAATAAAATTCAAAAGATATAAGTACATTATTTTCTGGATATAATGTATTTATATATACTGCCTTAGACATATATATCTTTGTATACCTACTTCTATTATCATGATGTCTAATTTGGTTAATTATTATTACTGACAATAAGATGATTCTTACAAGGATAATTAAAGCTGAAGGCCAATGCAATCCCAAGAACGATCTTATAAAAGAATAAAACATCTTTCAATATAAAGGATTTGGTTGAAGAAAAAAATGATAAAACACAAAAATTATAATGATTGTACACTGCCTGGAATAACTTTGTGAATTTTCATTTAATAGATTTAAAATAAAACACTGTGTTACTTTCGCTGAGTATAATATTTGACTCTGAAGCTTTTCGGGTAGACAACCATCATCAGTGAGTTTTTATTGGGATCTAAATACAAAGAAGAAAATTTACAGATGTTTACAAAAATATTATAAGATAATAGGTAAAGTGTGTCTGGGATTTCAACGAAACAGGAGGGCACAAAGGATGGATTCGGATTGCCAAATTATATTAAAAAAATTGCGGGTTAGGTTTGTTAGGTAGTCTGGTGCCATTATATATGCAAAAACACGTTTATTTCGTTGACTGATTGCGGGTTAGGTTTGTTAGGTAGTCTGGTGCTAATATATGCAAAAACACATTTATTACGTTGACTGATTGCGGGTTGGGTTTGTTAGGTAGTCTGGTGCTAATATATGCAAAAACACATTTATACGTTGACTGATTGCGGGTTAGGTTAGTTAGGTAGTCTGGTGCTAATATATGCAAAAACACATTTGTTTCGTTGACTGATTGCGGATTAGGTTTGTTAGGTAGTCTGGTTCCATTATATATGCAAAAACACATTTATTTCGTTGACTGATTGCGGGTTAGGTTTGTTAGGTAGTCTGGTGCTAATAGATGCAAAAACACATTTATTTTGTTGACTGATTGCGGGTTAGGTTAGTTAGGTAGTCTGGTGCTAATATATGCAAAAACACATTTATTACTTTGACTGATTGCGGGTTAGGTTTGTTAGGTAGTCTGGTGCTAATATATGCCAAAACACATTTATTACGTTGACGGATTGCGGGTTAGGTTAGTTAGGTAGTCTGGTGCTAATATATGCAAAAACACATTTATTACGTTGACTGATTGCGGGTTAGGTTAGTTAGGTAGTCTGGTGCTAATATATGCAGAAACACATTTATTACGTTGACTGATTGCGGGTTAGGTTTGTTAGGTAGTCTGGTTCCATTATGTATGCAAAAACACGTTTATTTCGTTGACTGATTGCGGGTTAGGTTTGTTAGGTAGTCTGGTGCTAATATATGCAAAAACACATTTATTACGTTGACTGATTGCGGGTTGGGTTTGTTAGGTAGTCTGGTGCAAATATATGCAAAAACACTTTTATTTCGTTGACTGATTGCGGGTTAGGTTCGTTAGGTAGTCTGGTGCCATTATATGAAAATTTCATTTATTTATTGTACTATGTAAGCAATGAACAGCATTTAAAAAAAAAACTTTTACGCTTCACGTAAACAGTAATCAATCAATACAATAATAGAATGAACACATTGAAAAACTGTGACTCAAATATACAAGAAAAAGGAAATATTGACCACATAAATTCTATTGTTGTTTATTTTCGTGTTTAATTAATTCTAAGTTAAGTAAAAGTTGCTTTGGTGTTATTTTAATTTACATTTGGTTTTCTAAGAAATTTTAATGAAAATTGTAGACAAGACTTTATTATTTATGGTATTTATCAAAGACTACTACGTACTCTTAGGTATTTATGGATTTCATAGACCTATTATGGATTTTTACATAGATTTTTATATATAATACCTAGATGGAGTACTCGTATGTATTTTCATTGTAATAAAGTGAGGCACCATTTTTCGGCACTTTTGAGAGATCGGTTGGCGAAAAAAAGTGTGGTAAATCGCTTGAAACGTCGATAAGAACTTCAAAAAATGTCCAATTAAGTTTTTATAAATGTAAAAATGATATGTTTTAATAAAAATGCGAGAAACACTTCATAAAATGTAGGAAACACCACACGCTTTCGCCAACCGTTCTGTCAAAACTTCATAGATTTTTTGCCTCACTTTTGTAAATGAGTCAGGGTTCTAGGTTTTGTATGGAATTCAGGGCACTATATGAGATGGTAGGCCCCACTGTTGTCAAATGTGAGATTTCATAGCAAAAGTAATATTCACGAAATTGTTGCCATATGTAGAATTATTTTTTGGTCACCACGTTAAATTACTTTTGGACATAAAGTTTTTCGACACCGGTAAACTTTACATTCGAGTTAGATTTTATTTTTGCTGGTTTTATTTTATTTTTGCCGGCAAAAATAAAATAAAACCAGCAAAAATAAAATCTAACTCAAATACGAATTTCTTAAAGTTTATATTCGAATTAGATTTCAAAAATAGATAGAAAAAAATTCCTACCTAAAATAAAACCTACCTCGAATAGGAAATTTGTAAACAAATTAGATTTTATTTTTGCCGGTTTTATTTTATTTTTGCAAATAAAAAAAGAAGAAAAATATTTCGCCAAAAAATCCAAATAATATTATTGTAGCAACAATTTTCCTGCATACAAAACTATATTTGACAGATATCTGACATTGGGGCCTACCATCTCAATGAGTTCCGAATTCTGTGAATATTTATCATTTTTCTCTATGATATGCATTATTGTCATAGACCTACTATATCTATAGATATAATAGGTCTATGATTATTGTTTTTGTCATATTGGTATTTTTGTGTCAACATGGCGTCAGATACTTGTTTTGATTGTGATGTGTAAATCGTGTACAAAATATGCAAATAATTAATTTTGTGTGCATTAAATCAACTTATTTTGGATGGATTATCATTTCTCAGGTAGAAAACTACATACTCACATAAATATAACTTGAAAATTCATAATTATTTTCTTGAATAGTTCATCAATTCTATACTTGATATTTACCCAGTAGACATAAACATTACTGTGTGAGAAATCATAACCAACACCCATAGTATATCTTTGCCAATACCAGTTAATCTATAGATGGAATTGGTTATTACAAACTCAAGTAATTACCATTTTTTTATTTTATTGTTGAGATTCAGATCAGAGTTTGTCTACACGGTGTGCATGCAAATCAGTGACATGATGGATGAAACCAGTGCTGATGTACACAATATTGCAGACGGACAACAGGATGAATGCGTTATCTGTGATATTCAAGTTTGTGTGACAGATGAAGATGATATAGAAGCATTTTTGTTGAATGCTAAAGTGAAACGTGAGCTTGCGGAGGAAGTAAGTGAGGATGTTGTTCCTTCAGTTCCGTATGATGACATAGATATAGATGAACCGGATATAAAATTAGAATGTGAGAAAGCCAGCGGTGAGACAGTACCTAGTACATCATCTTTACACACAAAGAACTTGAATATGTCCAATAATAAAGATGCCCATAAAGAAGAACGCAAGGACAAAAATAAGAAGAGAAAGAGAACTTCTGAGTGTAATATATGTAAGCAAAGATTTATTAAATCTAATTATTTGACAGAACATAAAAGGATTCACAATGGTGAAAACCCCTTGGAGTGTAATATTTGTAAAAAAATATTTAAATCGTTACACAGTTTGATAATTCATAAAAGGATTCACAGTGGTGAAAAACCTTTTGAGTGTAATATTTGTATGAAAATGTTTAATCATTCTAGTAATTTAAATGTACACAAAAAGATTCATAGTGGTGAAAAACCTTATGAGTGCAATATTTGTATGAAAAAATTTACCAGTTCTGGTTCTTTAATTGATCACAAAAGGATTCATAGTGGTGAAAAACCCTTTGAGTGCAATATTTGTATGAAAAAGTTTAGAGAGCGTAGTAATTTATATGTACACAAAAGGATTCATAGTGGAGCAAGGCCTTTTGAGTGTAATATTTGTATGAAAACATTCAAGAGTGTTGGGGATTTGAATGTTCATAAAAAGATACACAGTGGTAAAAAACCTTTTGAGTGTAATTTTCGTATGAAACTTTTTAAATTTGCTGGTTCTTTAATTAGACATAAAAAGATACACAGTGGTAAAAAACCTTTTGAGTGTAATATTTGTATGAAACTTT
Source organism: Athripsodes cinereus (assembly GCA_947579605.1). Classification (NCBI taxonomy): domain Eukaryota; kingdom Metazoa; phylum Arthropoda; class Insecta; order Trichoptera; family Leptoceridae; genus Athripsodes; species Athripsodes cinereus. The sequence continues at coordinate 1,725,202 of OX388326.1, read as the reverse complement.
TTAAATTTTCTGGTTCTTTAATTAGACATAAAAGGATTCATAGTGATGAAAAACCTTTTGAGTGTAATATTTGTATGAAAACATTTAATAATTCCAGTAATTTAAATGTACACAAAAGGATTCACAGTGGTGAAAAACCTTTTGAGTGTAATATTTGTATGAAAAAATTTAATAGTTCTGGTCATTTAATTAGACATAAAAGGATTCATAGTGATGAAAAACCTTATGAGTGTAATATTTGTATGAAACAATTTACAACTTCTTTTTCTTTAATTGGTCACAAAAGGATTCATAGTGGTGAAAAACCTTTTGAGTGCAATATTTGTTTGAAAAAATTTAGATTGTCTAGTTATTTGAATGAACACAAAAAGACTCATAGTGATGAAAAACTTTATGAGTGTAATATTTGTAAGAAAACATTTAATACCAATAGTAGTTTATATAGACATAAAAGGATTCACAAAGGTTAAAAACCTTTTGATTGCAATATTTACATTAAAAAGTTAATATGTCATACAGTTTCTTTATTCATCAAAGAATTCACAGTGGTGAAAAATCTTTTGAGTATTATATTTGCGTGAAAAAATATAATACTTCTAGTGAATTAAGAGAAAGACTGACTCAAATAAAATATCCTAAATAGGACAAATGGCGTTTAGTTTAATAAAATTACTCAGCCAAATTCCCGTATAGGACTGCACGTTTATTGTTTATATGTGTGAATAAGACAAATGGTATGTTTAAATGTAGTAGTGAACTGCACTCCAAGACCGAAATATTCATTCATAGTATTGTGCATTTATAATTTCATAGATTTTTATATATAATACCTGGTTTTATATATAATAATGGTTTTGTATGGAATCCTGTGATAATATTATGTTTTTTTTGAACAAATTTTTTTGTATTATTGTGTTGATATTTATTTCTGAAAATTGTAAATTATAGATAAAACTACCGATGATTAGTTGAAAAACATAAATGGTTTTAAAACAATAAAAATATTAATGTTTACAATAAATAGAAGTGAAAACAAGTGTTCGAAAAAATAAAGACATATTACATCTCAAATTCAGCAATGAGGTTTGCCACCCATTTTGAATGTCTTAATTTTTTATTGGCACAGAGAAGACGGCTTATTATATGCAGCCGTTCTGCTGGCTACCCTACTTGTGGGATTTGCCGTGATGGTGTAGTAGTAAGTAAAAAAAATGTGCAACTTAAACGCTTTCCAGCAATGAGGCATGCTATCCATCCTGAAGTTCTTCACTTCTGTTAGCATGGAGAGAACTTCTCAATCTTTCATCATCATCATCATCATCAGTTGCACTACAGCCCGTTGTGTGCCTTGGCCTCCTCCAACATTCGTCTCCATCTCCCTCTATCTTGACATATACTCTTCCAATCCCTGATGCCAATGATGTCCACATCTCTCTGTACACCATCCATCCAACGGAGTTTGGGTCTACCAACGCTACGTCTACCTTGTGGTCTTGTATAAAGGATTTTCTTTGGCACTCTTTCCTCACTCATTCTCAACTTATCTTTACAATATTAAATATCACACACATCTAATAATTTACCACTTGTAAAATAATAATTTCATCTCATATACCTATACACCAATTTTTTTACTGAAATACCTTCTTTATATTGAGCGAAGTATTGGTGTTTGTGTGTATTTGTGTTTCGATTATTGTTGCATGTTCAGGAGTATTGATTGATTGATGTTTACGCATAGGGTCACAGGGGGCACGGTGGAACGCGGGGCAGAGTGAAACACTTGCAATAACTCTGTTATTTTCTAAAGTTAAAAAAATTTAAATTTACAGCATAATCAAGCACATAAGCGGCCATATTAATTCAGTTTTCAAACTAAAGTTGCATGGGTAGTGAGTAAAATATTTTGAAAAAACGGTTTTTCGGCATTCATTTCTTATAAATTTTCGTTTTATGTTTTGCGATTTGTTCAAAATACTGTAGCTACTGGTAAGACATTTTAACTGTATATTAGGCATGTTATTAGTGATATATTGTACAACCATATGTAACCTAAAAATTGTGATCATTTTTAGTTGCGTGAAATCGGGTATGGGGCACAGTGGAACGGGGTACAGTGGAACATGAACATACAGAACATCCACAACATGCAACAAGTCGAGGACGGAAGTCTCACAAGTCCCATAGCACGTAGAGGATAACCAAAGGCTAAAGAAAGAAAGAACACGAGGAAAGGTAGAAAATGAGGAAAATCTTGCATCGCCACTAACACACCTGTTGAAAAAGAAATTGAAAGAAGATTTACTATGTACATTCCACTGTGCCCCTAGGCGTGTTCCACTCTACCCCAGACCTGGGGCACAGTGGAACAAAATTCTGGTCTCGGAAAAGTGGCAATAATTATTAAGCTGTGAAGATTTTTTGATACTTTTTGTTGTAAAATGATAAAGCAAAGACTGCTTAAGGTTTTAGTTCTCACTCCATGATGATTTGATAAAAATTAAATTTTCTAAAAATCAAAATGCGTTTTTCGTTCCACTGTGCCCCCCGTGACCCTACTATGATACTGCTTGGCTTTACATGCATGCATACTATTATTGTGTGACTTATTTTGTTTTATTTGTACTGTATTTATTTGTAATACCTAATGGAAATGTTTTAAATATATTTTTTTTTATTGTTGATTCCGATTTGTTATGTTATTGTGTATACCTACACTTGCTCACACCAATTTTACTGTTTTTATTTGATAAGGTTTTTTTATTTTGTTAACATTGCATCTTTTCCATAATGTTTATTTCTATACTAATTTGTATAATATTCAAATATTTATTATTATTATATTTTATATTGTGCCAACCTTACTTTTAAAAGGCCTGTGGGCCGTTGATGTATCAATAACTAATTATTCAGTTTAAAATAACTAAATTTAGTAATTCTAGTGTTTTTACATTCACAGAGTGAAAATTCATGATTAAAATATCAATATTTCTAAACACACTAAATTATTAAACAAGTCGAGTGCTTTCTTCAAAAGCTCAGTCTGACATTTTTAAGAGGAAAACTTGATACAACAAAATAATTTTGTTTTTCGTTATATCAATATAATGGAGTTTTACAAAATTACCGTCGACTCAATCAAGAAGAAAACTGTTGGAGTTCTGTAAAAAATAGTGAAAAATGGACTGTGTTTAGAAATATCGATATTTGTAACTAAATTTATCTGAATGATTAAATTTATTCTCTTTTTTCAAGCCATTGTACCATCCCAACCCAAGATATGTGTACAATAATAAAATAAATTATCTTATCTCAAACATATATGTTCAATCCTAAATGACTGTACCTATATTATTATGTCTTAAAAATATGATTTGTTTGTTATGAATTACATGTATGAAAAATAATTAAATAGTTTTATTCGTTAATATGTTAGTCTATTGGAAAGCTTTGGAACTTTACCATATCTTGATTTTTTTTCATTGGAACTACATGGAATAACAAAATCTAAATTAGGCAGTGTCATTCGATGATTATCTGCAATGCCCGTAACTTTTGAATTAGAACTATTTTTGTTTTGTGAAACTTCTTTGCTAAAATCACTTTAAGTGAACTTCAAGTGAATCCTTTTTCTTCTGTACATGGTTATATTGTTACCTCTTACAATATTATGATTTATTTATTTATGAAGTAGACATACACCAATAGGCTCAACATATACATTTTGAAAATAGATATGAAAACAGAAAACACGAGTATAATGTTTTGCCCCTTTACAGACATTCTTTAGGTTTGTTGAACATAGAATATTAATTTAGATTGTAAAAAAATAATTTAGTTAATAAGTAGAACATATCTAGAGTAAGTATTAGTTAAGTTTATTATTAATAAGATACATATAAATTAAGAATACAGTGGAACCTCTCATAACGAGTTTAATTCCTTCCAGACTCTTACTCGTTATGCGAAACATTTTTTTCTATAGAAATCAATGTAAAATACAATAATGCGTTCCATGCCGAAAGAATTAATATTCTTGGATAACTTAATGATATTATTTTTATTAAAGTTTATTCAAATAAAATTATTTATAAAAGAGTGTCACAACTTGAAATACAATTTAGATTAGGAAAAAAACGTACCTAAAGAAAAATATGAATTTATGACAAATAATTAAGCATTTTTAACTAGAAAACTAACTGTAAACGTGACCGTTTCCTAGACACTCTTGACACTCCCTTCGAAGCATTCATCTTCTTAATTTTATCTTTGTTCTTGAGAATAGTGCAGATCGTTGATGTTGACCGATAGTATGTGCGCGTATATGCGCGCTAGATATGCCACGCTCACACATTGTTCTCGCTTTTCAATGATATTACGTTTCATTTCAACAGTTATTTTTATTCCCTTCTAGCTGTCTTCTTGTGTTTATTTTCTTCGGGGACAATTTTGAACGGATTATAATACTTAAGCACATAAAAAAAAATTACTAATAATATCAAAGAAATGAAACTATCCGACAAAAGACAAAAGTCGTTGACGTTGTTGATAAAGTCTCCAAGCTGAAATGGCAATGGGCTGGTCATGTGGTAAGACGAGAGGATGGCAGATGGACTTCCAGAATTCTTGTATGGAGACCATGGGAGGACAAAAGAAGCGTAGGAAGACCCCAAAAAAGATGGGTTGATGATATTGTCCAGATGATGGGGAAACAGTGGTATCGTGTTGCTCGAGATAGGAAAATGTGGAAAAGTTTTGAAGAGGCTTATACCCAGCAGTGGAGAGAAGAAGGCTAGCAGTAAGTAAGTAAGTAATAATATCAATACAAATTTTGGAAGAATGTGTGATCACATGTGAAACCATGGCGCTAACACAGACTGATGTTCTCGGGCGGAAGTCCCGGCTCACAAGGTCACAAGTGAATGTCATGAAGAAGGGACTTTCCTACCCTTTATGTAGCTCGTTATGCGAAATATCGCTCGTTATGGAAGCACCTTTTTTTTGCTCTTTATCCTAATTAAAGGGCTAGACTAGTAAGAAGGGCTAGAAAACTTATATATGTTTTCCTCCGGCTAAGAAATATACTAAACATAGAAAAACTAAAAATGGTATATTATGCACTGGCTCAATCAATATTTCAGGGTGGTATAGTGGCGTGGGGAGGTGCATATCAAATAGCATTGCTTCCTTTAAAAATTATCCAAAGAATATTGATTAAAATAATTTTGAAAAAACATATCATGTACCCAACGGAAAAGGTCTTCGAAGATTTCCAAGTGATGGACATAGAGACTATTTTTGAAAAGGCTGCAATACTTCAGATATATAAATACAAAGGGGAAAATAGAATTACAACTAGAAGTAGAAGTAGATTGGGTGGAATCCTTCACCAAAGTGAAAGACGTACAACCACTGCTATCAACCATTTTGTCCATAGAGGTATACAATATTTCAATAATTTACCTAATTAGTATTAGAAATATTAAGGAATACAACATATTTAAAACCAAACTAAAGACTCATAATGGCAAAAAAACAGTTAATATTGATTGAATATAATTATGAAAGATAGAATGAACATGACATGAAAAGGGATTTATGATTATTGTATTGTTTTTAATGGTTATTATAGTTTTTGTACCTACTGTGTTAATTAATAAATATTGTAAATATAAGTATATAATTATGTATTACCGTCTGGACACAAGCTATATTAGCTTCGCCAGATGAGTGAATTTTTTCTATGTGAACTTTATTGAAATTTTGTATGTAAGTAATATGTATTTTTTTGTAACATATTTTTAAATAAATAAATTTAAAAAAAAATTGATTCGTTATGAGAGGTTCCACTGTACTGAAAATCTATCCCACACACAAGTATAACTCTTTTAATGGGATAGTAAACAATAGATTTTTGAGTGTATTTTATGTAAATGTGTAATGTATGTATATTTTTCAAATCAAATAAATAAAAAAAAAGTAGGTATTATTTTGTGCCCCTTCACAGGTATAAATATATTATGTCCTGAGTTACCTCTCTCAAACTCCCATCCACGCAGGAATCCCCCCAAGTATCCACCGAGACTACAGACCCAAAACTGTTAATTAGTCTCCACATACACCACGAGAGAAGTCAACAGAGTGCGGGGATCAGTGAGTAGCAATCCAGCCACTTAAACAAAGTTACAGCAACTACAACGAATGTGCCATTTTGAATATGGAAAACGGCAAAATATTCCCCAAATGTTTAGTTTTAGTACTGATGTATTTTTCGTTACATCCATTGTAAATTTAATTAAATACACTGAAAAATGTTCGACCATGAATATTGCTACTTACAAAAAACTTTCATAGATTTTCATACATTTGGTTGCCAACTTTGTGACATAAATTGTAATATCTTTATCAATATATAAGGTATTTAAAATGTTTTAAGCCTTAAACCTGCCCAAGAGATGAGACCTCGTGTAGAGTGTATTATTTTACTTCTGTCTTTCCTTATTTCAGGGTCCATTGAGGACATACGAGCCGACTCAAATATTAAATGTGTGGATTAAAGGCTAAAGGGTTGTTCACATACGTTCACTTTCAGTGATCACTCCGGATGATCCTCCAAGATGAACAAGTGTGAACAGGCGTTTCATCGCTAGTGATCACTAGGAAAGAAAGAGATTACCACTCGTCATAATTTTGATGAAAGGTCCTTTCACTGAAACGACCATAAACAAGTTTCATCTTATTATTTGTTTTATTCTCTATGAATTTGTATTGAATGTCAGAATCATGTACAAAAAAATATACGCGGCGGCAGAATTGCCATCCACACTTCTCAGCATTATACAACCAGATAAGTCTCCATATGATCAGTCATGATCACACAAAAACTTAACAGTCTAATGCCGGGAAAAATTCACCTATCCAGATATACAGGACATCAAAGGATTAGGCTCAAAACGCGGGATCAAAATACCAGCATTGTGCCTGAAATATCTGTGTTCAGAAACCTTTTTACAATATTACAAGTGTTTATTATAATAGATTTTTGAATTTTAATGTACAAATTACCCGGTAAATCTAATTTTTGTAAATTATTTATTAAAGATTTCGGAGTTACCCCTGTAGCTGACATGACTAAAGGTATTATATAAACGGACCTAGAATGCCAAATATTTTTTATTTCTCCTGCTAGTTCTGTATATTTACGTATTTTTTCTGCGACGGTTGTTTGTATATTATGTGTATTTGGGACAGCGATGTCGATTAGGTACGTTATTTTATTACGTTTATCATGTAATACTAAATCGGGTCTATTATGATGTATTTGTCTAACTGTTATTATGGTTTTATCATAATAGAGCCTATAATTTTGATTTTCTAATACCTGTTCCGGGTTGTATTTATAATTAGGTATTACATTATTTGAGTTTAAAAGATTGTGTTTAATAGCTAAATTTTGATGTATAATTTTTGCTACATGATTATGTCTATAAGTATACTCAGTTTGAGCGAGAGTGGAACAACCCGAAACTATGTGTTGAATTGTTTCCGGTTTGGCCAGACATTTCCTACACGAATCATCAATTATATTTTGATTTTTTATAATATATTTTTGATAATTTTTTGTATTTATTACCTGATCTTGAATTGCTAGCATAAAACCCTCGGTTTCCCCATACAATTCCCCAATGGTCAACCACCTGTTTGACGCATATTTGTCAACATAAGATTGGTTGAGATCATTGAGGTGTCTAGCATGAAGTTCCTTCCTACCCAAGATTCTAACAAAATATTTAAATAGTTTAATCGCGGACCTACTGTTTCGTCATTTAAATTTAAAGGTGTATGATTTTTATCGGCCTGTATTATAATTTTATGTAGTATAGAATTATTTTGTTTGTTTTTAAAAAATGTTTTAAGGGATTCTATTTGATTATTATGTAAAGAGGAAATGTTAACAATTCCTCTTCCTCCTATACTCCTAGGCAGAACCAACCTTTCTTTCGCGGAATTTGGATGGTGATATCTATTTTTTGTTAATTGTGTTCTAATAAGTCTTTCTAGTTTATCTAGATCCGTTTTAGACCATTTTATGATGCCAAATGAGTATGTTAATAATGGGATTGCCCACGCGTTTATTGCTTTTACTATGTTTTTGGCCGATAGATCACATTTAAATATTTTATTAAGTCTATCTTTAAAATCATTTGTTAATTGAGTTTTGATTAAAGAGTGATTTAAATTTTTAGATTGCGGAAAACCTAAATATTTGTATATTTCGTTATTATTCATGTTATTAATTTGATAACTAGAAACTATGTCCTGACATTCTTTAATTTTTCCTTTTTCAATGTGTAAAGTTTTACATTTATCTAGCCCAAAAGACATTCTTATGTCGTCTGAGAATTTTTTTGTTATACTTATTAGTTTTTCTAATTCGGTATCCGATTTAGCGTATATTTTTATATCGTCCATATACATTAAATGCGATATTTTTGTTGACAAACGAGTATTTCCGTTAATTTTGATTCCATATTTGGATTCATTTAATAAATTGGATAGAGGATTTATTGCCAAACAAAACCAAAGTGGACTTAAGAAATCTCCTTGATAGATACCTCTTTTAATTGAAATATCCTTTAGAGTTATAGATTTATTATTAAGATTTAAATTTAAATCGATATTCCACGAACCCATTACTGTTTTTAAGAAATTTATGATTGTTGGATTAATTTTATAAATTTTGAAAATTTCTATTAGCCACGAGTGAGGTACGCTATCAAATGCTTTTTGATAATCGATATAACAAATATTTAAATTCCGATTACGCGTTTGTATTTGTTTAAGTATTACGGAATCTATTATTAGTTGTTCCTTACATCCCATATGATTTTTACGACACCCTTTTTGTTCTTCAGCCAAAATTTTATTTTGCGTCACGTGATTATATATTTTATTAGTTAAGCACGATGTTAATATTTTATAAATAGTCGGTAAACACGTTATAGGTCTGTATTGAGATGGATTTGTTGTATTTTGACTTTTAGGTAGCATATATGTAGTCGAGAGCTATATTAATTTATATTAAGTGTTATTTTTCATTTTGTTTAATTATTTTTATACGAAAATACGTCAAACTAGATACAACATGAGTGAGAAAGTAGACATGGCAGTGAAAGCATAGGATGAACAAATGTGAACAGACGTGTTCACTTTCGATGAACAGGTTTGACCCTGACACTCTGGATGATCATCCAAAGTGAAGTAATGTGAATCAGGGATGTTGCGGATGCGGATTTTTGAAGGCTCACATCCGCGGATGCGGATGCGGATGTTTAAGATATTATAGAAAAAAAAGTAGGAATTATCTAAGTTGGTAGGCCCCACTGTCAAATATGTGACGAAATTTTTGCTACAATAATATGGCGAATTTTTTTTTTCTTCTTTGTTATTTGCAAAAATAAAATAAAACCGGCAAAAATAAAAACGCGTCGGATCTTGTCACCATTATTTTCGTTCCCATTGGTTAATGTCAAGTGCAAACGGCACGCGCCTTTAGCCGGCCCCGCCCCATTTCTTTCTTGTCACAAATTGTCTTACATCCGCATCCGCATGAACATCCGCATCGATTATTGCGGATGCGGATGCAGATGTCCAAATACATGCGGAAGCTCCGCATTTGCGGATGCGGATGCGAATATTCGCAACATCCCTGATGTGAATGCTACTTTAGTCTCGAAAATCTTATCTATGATTTCAGATAACATCATAGACCAATGGGTTGTTTGTTTTCCTTTTTTTGACACCGGGGGCAGCACTGACAAACAGGGTCTAAAGCGAAATGTCAAAATTAGATTATTCCATAGAGAAGTCGCTATTTCGTGTTAAAGATTTTGGAGTATCAGTTTGTTTTTATGAATAAATTAATAAAAAAATATGCCGTCTACTTATTGTTGCGTTCCGTTGTGCACCAATAAAGGTGGACATCGATTTCCGTCTGAAAAAGCATTAAAATTAAAGTGGATTAATGCCATCAAACGTGATAAATGGAAGCCATCGACTAGTTCCGTAGTTTGCAAGAATCACTTTAAAAATACCGACTATTTAGGAGAAAGTGTACGTTGTAAGTGGAAATAAATATTTGTTAAATTAAATTATACATCTGTTTACCATCTTCATGTATTAAAATTCGTAAACGTTTTTCAGATGGAACTCAACCTTTAATTCAAAAGTTTCGTAAGGATGTTGTTCCGACGATATTTCACTGGACAACAAAGGAGTCAACAACAGAAGGGAAAGATTTGAAAACAGAAAATATAAAACTCCAAAACATGGGAAGGAGAATATTTGTCCCGAGTCTCCACCACCTTATCCTGACATTGCAGCTGAAATTCACCTTCCTACAACTTCATCGTATGTTGATGTCAGCGTGCAAACTGTCATGAATAATGTAAACGATAACATGGAGATAGCCCATTCCTACAGTCAAACTATGAAACATTGTCCATTTTGTATAATAACTTACAAAAATGGCCCTCAGTCGATTCATTTCTTTACAGGACTAGAATGTTTCGAAAAAGTTGTTTTTTGTATTTGAGTCATTGGGTGATACATCTCATTCTCTGAAATATTTTTATGGTAATCCACCTGCAACTGTCAATCCATTTGAACAGTTGTTTCTTACACTAATAATATTGCGAAGGCATAAAACTTTTTTTGAGGTATCAAAAATGTGGATGATATCGATTAAAGATGTTAGCAGTTATGATTGTTACAATAAAAATCTGTACCAATTTCTGACATTTTCCTTTATTTTTAAATAAACAACTTTGTTATAAATATCCATAGTAATTATTAAGACAATCCTTAAAAAATAATAAGCTTGTATCCTTTCTGTACAAACAATGTTGTTATAAGTCTTTGTTGTACATTAAAACTTGTAATAAATATACAATGATAAAGCATAATCTTTGTATATTATTTATACATAATTTCATTTCAATTTAAAAATACTTGTTATAATTATTGTGTACACGTTTACTTATTAACGCAGATTTAATTTACAATAGATAAAGAATAATCGTTGTACATTACTTATACATAATTTCATTTCAATTTTAAAATACTTGTTATAATTTGTACACGTTTACTTATTAACGCACATTTTAAAGTACTCATTGTGAAAACTAATTAATATATTTAACATTTTTTTCAATAAAATCATTATCACTTTCAATTGTAATTCTTAATAGATCCTTAAATGTAAAAATAACAAAATATGCTTTTATCCTTTCTGTACATAATAATTGGCCCTGGATTTGATAATAATAGTCATGGTCTCTTTTTAGCTTTGAGTAGCCAGTGACTTCACACTAATACAAATATGGTACAGTATCAACTGTTATATCTGTTCTGTTCCTCATACATGTTCTGGGATTTGGCTTTGTTTTTTATATGTCCCACACCAAAATTATCAAAACATTCTTGTGTCAATAATGGGATGTACGAGTTGGAATTGATATCTGCAAATAGATTATGCCCTGGAATTGACATTTCGAAAACTTCTTCTACGACGGCAAGTTATTAAAATTTGAATGTTTATCATCATCGTGAAGCCTGCAAAAAATATAATATTTGGTACATTTAATAACACATATACTTATTTATTTAGAAACAATTAACCAAAATGTTATGGATGAAAATCTACTAACCTAGCCACGAGGGTAGCTTTTTTACTACTTATTTCGGCATTCCGCTTTTTAACCTCAGCTTTTAGTTCGGCTAGAGAAAATGTGCCATAATCCTTATCCATTTTTTATATATATAAATAAGTATGAAACACGGTAGAAGATAACAAAAATCTGGAATATCGATAAAACGAACGCAGTTGTTGTCTAATGTTTGACAGTTGTGTTAGACCCTTATTGTCTGTGCTGCCATCTGGTGTGCATTGTGGGAAGTTCCGCAGAAAATAGCCCATTATATCTATGGAGTGTAGACTGACTGATAATCGAGCTAGACAGTAGACATTACTGTGTGAGAAGTCAAAACCAACACCCGTAGTAAATCTTTGCCAATACCAATTAATCTATAGATGGAATTGGTTATTACAAACTCAAGTAATTACCATTTTTTATTTTATTGTTGAGATTTAGATCAGAGTGTGTCTACACGGTGTGCATGCAAATCGGTGACATGATGGATGAAACCAGTGCTGATGTACACAATATTGCAGACGGACAACAGGATGAATGCGTTATCTGTGATATTCAAGTTTGTGTGACAGATGAAGATGATATAGAAGCATTTTTGTTGAATGCTAAAGTGAAACGTGAGCTTGCGGAGGAAGTAAGTGAGGATGTTGTTCCTTCAGTTCCGTATGATGACATAGATATAGATGAACCGGATATAAAATTAGAATGTGAGAAAGCCAGCGGTGAGACAGTACCTAGTACATCATCTTTACACACAAAGAACTTGAATATGTCCAATAATAAAGATGCCCATAAAGAAGAACGCAAGGACAAAAATAAGAAGAGGCTGACCAAAAAGACAACTTATGAGTGTAATATATGTAAGCAGAGATTTATTGAATCTAATTATTTGATAGAACACAAAAGGATTCACAATGGTGAAAACCCCTTGGAGTGTAATATTTGTAAAAAAAAATTTAAGTCGTTACACAGTTTGATAATTCATAAAAGGATTCACAGTGGTGAAAAACCTTTTGAGTGTAATATTTGTATGAAAACGTTTAATCATTCTAGTAATTTAAATGTACACAAAAGGATTCATAGTGATGAAAAACCTTATGAGTGTAATATTTGTATGAAAAAATTTACAGGTTCTGGTTCTTTAATTGATCACAAAAGGATTCATAGTGGTGAAAAACCCTTTGAGTGCAATATTTGTATGAAAAAGTTTACAAAGCGTAGTAATTTATATGTACACAAAAGGATTCATAGTGGAGCAAGGCCTTTTGAGTGTAATATTTGTATGAAAAAATTTATTTCTTCTTGTTCTTTAATTAAACATAAAAGGATTCATAGTGATGAAAAATCTTTTGAGTGTAATATTTGTATGAAAATGTTTAATCATTCTAGTAATTTAAATGTACACAAAAGGATTCATAGTGATGAAAAACCTTATGAGTGTAATATTTGTATGAAAAAATTTACAAGTTCTGGTTCTTTAAATGATCACAAAAGGATTCATAGTGGTGAAAAACCCTTTGAGTGCAATATTTGTATGAAAAAGTTTAAAAAGCGTAGTAATTTATATGAACACAAAAGGATTCATAGTGGAGAAAGGCCTTTTGAGTGTAATATTTGTATGAAAATTTTTATTTCTTCTAGTTCTTTAATTAAACATAAAAGGATTCATAGTGGTGAAAAACCTTTTGAATGTAATATTTGTATGAAACAATTTACATCTTCTGGTTCTTTAATTGATCATAAAAGGATTCACAGTGGTGAAAAACCTTTTGAATGTAATATTTGTATGAAAACGTTTAATCATTCTAGTAATTTAAATGTACACAAAAGGATTCACAGTGATGAAAAACCTTTTGAGTGTAATATTTGTATGAAAACATGTAAGAGTATTAGCAATTTAAATGTACACAAAAGGATTCATAGTGGTGAAAAACCTTTTGAGTGTAATATTTGTATGAAAAGATTTAATAGTTCTGGTCATTTAATTGTTCATAAAAGGATTCATAGTGATGAAAAACCTTATGAGTGTAATATTTGTATGAAGCAATTTACAACTTCTGGTTCTTTAAATTATCACAAAAGGATTCATAGTGGTGAAAAACCTTTTGAGTGCAATATTTGTTTGAAAAAATTTAGAACGTCTAGTAATTTATATGAACACAAAAAGACTCATAGTGATGAAAAACCTTATGAGTGTAATATTTGTAAGAAAACATTTAAACTCAGTAGTATTTTAAATAGACATAAAAAGATTCACAGCGGTTAAAAACCTTTTGAGTGCAATATTATTCTGCTAGACTATTCTGCTATTAACACATTTTTGGAAAACATAGATATGTCTTGTTTACATACTGAGAGCAATCGATCTCTATTATTCTGAATTACAAAAATGTATTGACACTTATATTCCTGAAAAATCTTTTAAACATTCTCACTATCCAAAATGGTTCAGTGCCGAACTAAAACAATTGGTTATAATGAAAAAATTAGCTCATAAAAAATATTAAGAGACTTTCGATAGGAATGACTATGATTACTTTTCCAATTTACGTTCTCAGTGTTCTTCATTGTCAAAAATCTGTTATAAACAACATATTGATTCAATTGAAAGAGATTTACCAGGGGATTCTCGGAACCTATGGAAATTTTTAAATGGAATGAGGGAGGACCAAGTAGACATACCATCCAAATTAAATTATAGAGATCAGCATTCTGACTCACCTCAGAGTGCTGCTAACTTATTTGCTTCTTTTTTTCAAGAAGTCTACGACACTCCTTCTATACATACTGACTATGATTTTTACTCCGACAAAATCATCGACATGCCCAGCATTACAATATCAGTTGACGAGGTCAGAAGTGCGATCCTGGCTTTGGATATATCTAAAGCAGCGGGTCCAGATGGTATACCTAACGTTTTCATAAAAAACTGTGTTATGGTCTTGGCAAAACATCTTGCCTTCCTTTTTAATTTGTCTCTAAGTAAGGGTATTTTTCCTGATAAATGGAAAACGGGATTCATAAACCCTATTTTTAAGAAGGGAGATAATAGCCAGGTAACAAACTACAGACCTATTTGTATACTATCTGCTATTCCAAAGCTTTTTGAATCTATAGTTGTTTGTAAAATAAGAAGTCCAATAAACAATATAATCATTAAATTGATTAATACTGTACGGGTCGGTCGTTTCCGGTGTGCGGTAACGTAAACATTTAGTTTTTCGGTGGTTCTTAAATAAGTTAACACACAAATTACATTTTATACAATTCAAGTTAATATTCTAAAACCTTCGGCATAGTATTTATAAGTGATTAGTGTGTGAAATCATTGTTTTATTATAAAATTCATTACATTCATACAAAAATCTAAGTGAGTACTTACTCCGTGCATTCCGATACACGCCAAGCTTGGAGTTTATAAGTCACACGTGTGCATAGTTTGTTATTATTGTGATTGGGACAATCCAGGATCGCACTGTAACAGCTAATATACGCAATTAATAATAGAACCTAATTTACATCAAACTTGTAAACTTAAAATGGATCTAAACCTGATGGATCTGGTAACAAAGGTAAAAAACTTGATAAATGATGTCCAAGGAACATTACTGGATAACACTAACAAATTCAACAAAGACCAAATCGGGAAGATCCTGCCTAAAACGACCGAACTATTGGGTACAATATCTCAGATAGCTGTGTTATCCGGTAATAATGAAGGTGAACTCCTTGCATATAGGAAAGTTGTTAATGAAAAATTGGACAACATATTCCAGATGTCTCTGAGACAATCTCAGAAATAGTTGGAAGAGAGGAAAGGAGAAAAAACATCATCATATACAACGTACCTGAAGGCGAAGATAACCAACCAACAAATCTAGAGGCTGATTGCGATAAAGTATTAAACATAATTAAAAAAGTCAATGGTGGAAATGAAACGAAAATCAAACGGACTTGCAGATTGGGTACAAAAAAGGTTGATAAAATTAGACCAATGAATGTTGAATTTGAGGATCATTCTGCCGCTAGAGATTTTCTTTTAAATAAGCGAAAGCTACCTGTTGAAATTAAGGCTGCTGAAGATCGAACCTTTTTACAGAGGAAGAAATTCAAGGAGCTGCTCAATATGCTAGAGGATAGAAAAAAGAAGGGTGAACTAAACCTGACCATCAAATATATAAACTCAGAACCGAAAATCGTAAAACAACATCAAAAAAACTAAAAACATCAACACTTTCAAAACAAAACTCAATGAGTTACGAGGTATTGCACCGGTAATAACATCAGAAGTGTTGATATTAACAGAGACATGGCTAAGTAGTGATATTAAAACAGCTGAAACAGGACTCAATGATAAGTATAATATATATAGAATGGATAGGTGCGCGTCCACTAGCACTAAATCAAGGGGAGGTGGAGTACTGATTGCAGTAAATAAAACACTGACATCCCACAGAATCAAAACAACTCATCTAGACGTTGAACATCTATTCATAATGATAAATACCAGACCAAGAAAATTTATAATAGGCTGTGTGTACATTCCTCCAAACTCCAGAAGTGATCTTTATACAAAGCATACCAGAGAAGTGGAACAACTGAGGATTTTATATCCTAAAGCTAGAATTCTCCTATGTGGAGATTACAATCTTCCAACAAATTTCATTTATAATAACACTGAGGAAGAACAAATGCTTAGAAATGTAGAGCTAGGCACTGATCCAAGGACAATAGAGGTTCAAGAAATGGCATCTTTTTTGAACATGTCGCAAATGAACAAAGTAGAGAATAAAAATGGTCGAATTCTTGACCTTGTTTTTGATACTGACAACGCTGCTCATATAAGTTATTCCTGTGATATCCTGATGCCATTAGATGAACACCACCCACCACTCGATATTATTATAAATAATAAAATCGACAATAGCTTAATCAGCCAAGTTACTTTCAGAGATTTTTCCAAATGTGATTATGAAAAGATTGCGAATGAAATAATAAATGTAGATTGGACTATACTTCATAGTATCACAGATGTAAACGATCAAGTTTCTTATTTTTACACAGAAATATACCGCATAATAGAGTTTCATGTGAAAGAGATTCATATAAAGCAAATTATTTTCCTAAATGGGTTAATGTCGAATTAAGGAAACTAATTTCACAAAAAAAGGAAGCACATAAAATATACAAATTAACTCGGAATCCGAAAGATTATTCTAAATTCTCAATCTTACGTCAACAGTGCAAAAGCGTGGCAAAGTCTTGTCTAAATAATTATACCGATCAAGTAGAAAAATCCATCAATAAAGACTCTTAAGGCGTTTTGGAATTTTTACAGATCTATTAATAATGATGGCAATGGCTACCCAGGAACAATGCACCACGAGAATAAATTCGGACAAAGTGTTAATAAAATAGTTGAATTATTTGCTTGCTGTTTTAAAAAAGTGTATAATGTAAGTAGCAATAGTAAAAGTGTTTCCGAAGATACTAATGATTACATGAAGGTCCAAGAATCTTCTCAAATATGTATTTCAGATTGTTACATTGCACCTAACAAAATAGAGAAAAAAATAAAATCCCTAGATCCAAACAAAGGAGCCGGTCCTGATAAAATTCCAACCAAGTTTCTCAAAAATTGCTCAAATGCATTAATTTATCCTCTCACAATTATTTTCAATGCATCTTTATCCTCAGGTATTTTCCCTGAAGTGTGGAAGGAGGGATACCTTACTCCTATATTTAAATCAGGTGATAAAAATAACATATCCAACTACAGACTGATATGTATCCAATCTGCGCTGCCAAAAATGTTTGAGTCCCTTGTGTTGGATAACATTATCGGTAAAATCAGACCAACCATTTCTCCGGAGCAGCATGGATTTTTATCTGGTCGATCAACTGAAACTAATTTAGCAGTATACACAAAGGACATTGCCGAATGTCTTGCTGAAAAAAATCAAATTGATGCAATCTATACAGATTTCAGCAAGGCATTTGACAAAGTCTCACATAAAGTGCTGTTGGATAAGTTAAAGCTGATAGGAGTAGAAGGAAAGATGTTAACGTGGATAGAGTAATATCTTATAAATAGAAGATTGAGAGTGAAAATTGAATCATCAGTTTCGGAAGCATTTTTGGCTTCAAGTGGAGTACCGCAAGGTTCACACTTGGGTCCCTTACTATTTACCATATTTATAAATGATATAGCAACAATATTCATGGATGTTAAGGTATTGTTATTTGCTGATGACCTCAAACTTTACAGGGTTATAAAGAATGTAACAGATTGTGATGTACTGCAAAATAATGTCAACCTGCTGCAATCGTGGTGTGAGGTAAATGAACTACATTTAAATATTGAAAAATGTAAAGTCATTAGATATTTTAGGACTAAATATCCAATAAAACATCAATATTCTCTAAACGGAAAAAATCTTGAATCTGTGAGTCAGATCCGAGATCTTGGAGTAATATTTGATGAAAAATTGAGTTTCATTCCCCACATTACCATGATTGCAGATAAGGCCTTGAAGATGTTGGGGTTCATAAGCAGAATATGCAAAGATTTTAAATTTATCAACTGTCTGGTGACCTTGTATTGTGCATTGGTCCGAAGCCAACTGGAATAAGTAACGCCGATATGGTCTCCACATTACGCAGTACATGTGAAAACACAAATTCTTGAGACTGATTAATTACAAACTAGGTATACCGATAGAAGATATTAATTATAATTATTTATTACCATTGTTGAACATGTTAATGCTCGCTGATAGAAGAAACATCAATGACATATTGTTGCTACATAAAATAATAAATAATTTAATAGACAGTACGGCCCTGGTTGAAAATATAAAATATCATGTTCAAAGTAGACCCTTAAGACAATCCACACTATTCTCTATTCCTAGAACTAAAACCAACCACTTCCAACATAGCATCATCCCCCATCTCCATAGTGCAGCGAATACATATGGTCACATTGTAGATATTTTTTATGACACTCAAACTGCTGTCAAATGGTCAATTACAACCCATCTTATAATGATACAATATAACTTAACTACAATATACATAATCCATGTACTATACACTTGTGTGTATTGGCTGAGAATTGCGTGAATGCTATCTGAAGTATGTTTGCATATATGCACTATTGTTTTATGTTGAGTTGTCCACTTTTATCCTAAAATATTTCTACTTTTATGTATGTTATTATAGTAAAGGTAATGTTATTAATTTAACGTACCTATATCTGACCTATATCTATTTTTTTGAAATGTATACCATGTTTAGAATCTGTTGAAATGTTTACCAATATTTTATATTACTTACTGGTTTTTTTATATTTACCATTATTGTCAGAGAAATATATATTATATGTCTATGATTATTGTATTTTTCTCATTCATTGTATATTTATAAGGATTCCCAATATATAGGTATACTTTAATATACATATATATTAACATCTTCCAAAATTTTAAAAAATGTATCTAGATTGTTGTTTATGTTTGAATATGTGTATGAACTTTTATGTATATTTTAAAGTTTTATTACTGATTTGATTAATGTTTTATTACTGGTTTGATTAATGTTCTATTACAGATTTGTTTAAATTTTTTATTACTGATATGTTTAAAGTTTTATTACTGATTGATGAAAGTTTTATTACTGATTGGTGAATGATTTATCATTGATTTGATTAATGTTCTATTACGGATTTGTTTAAAGTTTTATTACTGACTCGATCAATGTTTTATTACTGACTTGTTTAAAGTTTTATTACTGATTTGATAAATGTTTCATTACTGATTTGTTTAAAGTTTTATTACTGATTTGATTGATGTTTTATTATTGATTTGTCTAAAGTTTTATTACTGATTTAATTAATGTTTCATTACTGATTTGTTCAAATTTTTATTACTGATTTGATTAATACTTTATTACTGATTTGTTTAAAGCTTTATTACTGATTTGATTAATGTTTCATTCCTGATATGTTTATAGTTTTATCACTTTTATGATTAATGATTTGTGTAACGTTTTATTACTGAATTGTATTTGTTTGGAAATTTGTATCTTTGTTCATAATATTATGCAAGTGTAAGGGCTTACGCCGTCAATGAAATAAATAAATAATCACCACAAAGCAACACGGTTTTGTGCCAAGAGAGGCCAAGTAGACTCCGTGTACACTGACCTTTCAAAAGCTTTTGACAAGGTGTCACATAACATGCTACTTTGTAAGCTACGTGGATACGGAGTTGGTGGAGTTTTCTATCGCTGGATAGAAAGTTACCTTAAGGAGAGAACACTTAAAGTCAGGGTTGGTGATGGTGTTTCTGATACCGTGTTTGCTCATAGTGGTGTGCCTCAGGGCTCGCACTTAGGACCAATACTTTTGAATGTATTTATCAATGACATAGTTCAGATCTTCAGGGACATTGAAGTGTTATTATTTGCCGATGACTTAAAACTATACAAGTTTATCAATGGTATAGAAGATTGTATAATGCTACAAAACAATTTAGATGTTTTAAATGACTGGTGTAAGAAAAATAAGCTTTGCCTAAACATCACAAAATGCCAGGTCATTAGATTCCATAAAACTAAGTCTACAATTGTTTACATTTACTTAATTGATAAAATTATACTTGATTCTGTCTCTAATTTGAAAGATTTAGGCATCACCTTCTCTGAGGATCTAACTTACAATTTACACATAGAGGAAACTGTTGGCAGGTCTATGAGGGCTCTGGGCTTTATATTCAGACTGGCGACAGACTTTCAATTGATTCGGTCTTGTAGATTGCTCTTTGTCTCCCTTGTAAGACCATTACTGGAGTACAATACCGCAGTGTGGTCCCCGAATTATGCCGTCCATAGTAAAAGTCTAGAAAGGGTACAGAGAAAGTTCTTAAGATTGATTAATTACAGAATGGGAATACCTATAGAGAATATTGAATATTCAGTCTTAATGAGCGAGCTCGGTATCCTTAGTCTTGAGAATCGAAGGAAGATGTTCGACCTTTGTTTCCTGCACAAGCTTCTAAACGGTGCAATCGATTCTCCTGAGCTGATTAATCCAAATTAATGTCCCCGTCAGAAGTACGAGACAATCTGTAACTTTTCACGAGTCTTACACTAGAAACAACTACACATACCATACTCCAATAAACAGATTTCACAGACTTGGTAATCTGGTGGGTGATAGCACTGATATTTTTGCTGACAGTTTTCTAAAATACAAATCTGACATTATCAAATACTTGAATGTACAAACTGACAATGGGTAGTCGAGGTTTATAGTTGCTTATTTACGTTGATCTTCTCTGGTATTCGATGCCTCTAACTGGGTATGTTCATGTCACTAATTGTTATTTTTTTAATGTGGTGAATTGCTCTTTTAACAACTTGACCTAAACTTATGTTTTTTAATTGATCTCTATTATTTGAAATTTTTTATATAAATTTTTTCATATCAATTTTTTATTGACTTATGAATTTTAACTAATTGACTTTTTACTATATTTGACATTTTTATACCACTTTGATTTCTCTTTGTAATGTCTTGACCAATTTTTTTTAACAATTTTGTATCTTATTTTTTAAATATAACATGATTAATGTTATATTGTCTATTAAACTCTCGTTATTTTAGTCTAATTGTTTTGTGTCTTTTTTGTAACAGATCTTTCCTTTGTTTACATGTTTTGTATGTATACAGAGGTTTAACATGTTAAAGGCTTTGGCCGTAAATATTTGTAAATAAATAAAAATAAATATTTACAAGAAAAAATTAATATGTTTCTTTATTCATAAAAGGATTCACAGTGGTGAAAAATCTTTTGAGCGTTATATTTGCATGAAAAAATATAATACTTCTAATGAATTAACACAAGACTGACTCAAATAAAATATTGTGAATAGATAAAATGGCGTTTAGTTTAATAAAATTACTCAGCCAAATTCCCATATAGGACTGCACGTTTATTGTTTATATGTGTGTATTAAGACAAATGGTATGTTTAAATGTAGTAGTGAACTGCACTCCAAGTCCAAAATATTCATCCATAGTATTGTGCGTTTATAATAATTATTATGTACTAGCTCAGAATCCGGCTTTACCCTGAGAATAATTAGTTGTCAATCCATAAATAAATAAAAAGTATGATTTGAAAAATTCTTGAAAAAGAATGAATTATTTTTGTAAACAATTTTTTTTGTAGTATTGTGTTGATATTTATTCCTATAAATTGTAAATTATAGATAAAACTACCGATGATTAGTTGAAAAACATAAATGGTTTTAAAACAAAAAAAAATTAATGTTTACAAGAAATAGAAGTGAAAGTGTTCGAAAAAATGAAGACAAATTACATCTCAAATTCAGCAATGAGGTTTGCCACCCATTTTGAATGTCTTAATTTTTTATTGGCACAGAGAAGACGGTTTATTATATGCAGCTGTTCTGCTGGCTACCCTACTTGTGGGATTTGCCGTGATGGTGTAGTAGTAAGTAAAAAAAATGTGCAACTTAAACGCTTTCCAGCGATGAGGTATGCTATCCATCCTAAATGTCTTCACTTCTGTTAGCATGGACAGGACATTTATATGAGGTATATATCCACTGGCTACCTCACTTGTGGGAAGTGCCGTGAACGTATGAATGAATAACATAATTACATACACATTACTTTATATACAGGGAGAGGACAGCCTGCATGTTTATAACATGAAGCTGTTCTGCTGGCTACTCCACTTGTGGGATGTGGCAAACTCCCCTTTCACGACACTAAGCTTGCATTAAAGATGTACATACATACAATGAACACAATTTAACATTTTTTTTATAATATCTATTATACCCTCCAAATTGAGCAGAGCTCGTGCTTCGAGGAATTATAGGGTTATTACTAATATCTAACAAATTCAACTTATCTTTCATCATCATCAGTTGCTCTACAGCCCATTGTGAGCCTTGGCCTCCTCCAACATTCGTGTAACTAAATTTAGTAATTCTAGTGTTTGTACATTCACAGAGTGAAAATTCACAATTACAAATATCAATATTTCTAAACACACTAAATTATTAAACAAGTCGAGTGCTTTCATCAAAAGCTCAGTCTGACATTTTCAAGAAGAAAATTTGATATAACGAAAACAATTTTGTTTTCGTTATATCAATATAATGGAGTTTTACAAAATTAACGTCGACTCAATCAAGAAGAAAACTGTTGGAGTTCTTTAAAAAATTAGTGAAAAATGGACTGTGTTTAGAAATATCGATATTTGTAACTAAATTTATCTGAATGATTAAATTTATTCTCTTTTTTCAAGCCATTGTACCATCCCAACCCAAGATATGTGTACAATAATAAAATAAATTATCTTATCTCAAACATATATGTTCAATCCTAAAATTAGTCTTAAAAATATGATTTGTTTGTTATAAATTACATGTATGAAAAATAATTAAATAGTTTTATTCGTTAATATGTTAGTCTATTGGAAGGCTTTAGAACTCTACCATATTTATTTATTTATTCATTTACATGGTACACAACAGATGAAAGACATATAAATATAAACATTTAAGCGACAAAAACATTCCAATAGTCTTACATCCAAACAGTGCACATTTCAGCAATAACACACAAAACAATCATAAAAAATCTTACACACAATACATTCATTCACAATACATCCATTCACCCAATTTCGCACACATACCTAATACATTCATTCGCACAAACACATTCACACTTCCCAAATGTGTGCAATAACAATACAAAACAAACTCTAAAGAAAGGAAAATCAAAAACTTTAAAAACAGACTAAAAATAAATACTATCCCAAACACTTCACTTCAAATTTTATCAAATCTCATTCCACTCTCAACTTCCTTTCTCACAAACCTGACGTTATTGGCACTTTAAAAAGGGGATTGGGACAGGGGGGGGGGCGGTGTTCAGCTCACCTCCGAGACAGGCTTGAATCTTGAATTTTTTTCATTGGAACTACAATGGAATAACAAAATCTAAATTAGGCAGTGTCATTCGATGATTATCTGCAATGCCCGTAACTTTTGAATTAGAACTATTTATTGTTTTGTGAAACTTGATATGGGGGGGTGAGATAGATGGTGAAAGAATGGGTTTTTGATAGATAATATATAAAATAGTTACCAAAAATGCCAGCGGCTGAGACTCTACTGGGCTACTTACAGCACTCCAGGAGTTAAAACAATAAAAAAAAATGGTCTCAATTAAATATATAGTGAGGCTATATAAGAGACGACAAGTTATAGGTATACAGATAGGCGAATGTGTAAAAAACAAATGTAAATTTTAGAAAAACATTTAATTGATAATAAAAAAAAAATCTTACCACTATTACAAACACATTAGTTTAACCAGCAACACAATACTACGCCTTACTCACTACCCCGTATTGTCTGTGCACACGTAATTATCCCAATATAAAAAAAAACACACTTGATTATTATTTCAATAAAAACGAAAACGTAGCACTTTTAAAATAATTAAATTTCACTTTGCGATGATTGTAATGGATCCCACGATGAGGGCGCCTCTGGCATGAAAATGCCTAGAGGCAAACAAGTTGAAGAAGGCACCCCTTGGCGCAGTGCTGGGAGGGCGAAGTCCCACGTCCGAGGCTCCTGGAGGCAATTACCAGCCTACACAGGTGCAGAGTTAGCTCGTCATGACTTCAGGAGGAGAATATCTCGACTCAACTGAAGTCCAGTGGCCAGAGACAGACTTGTCTCTCTGAAGGTTAGATGATGAGTGATGGCAGGAGCGATCCTTCTACCAAGGACAACTGACTGCTCACTACGACTCGCTGATGATAACTGTTCACCACTGATGACTGATGGAGACTAACTGATCTTTCAAGGACATTTCTCCGCTGTTCCTTGAGTGGTGTAGAGAGGGGTTGGTCCTACCCCTTCGATGACGCGATACATCCACGTGCAGCGGCGTGATTGGTTGATTGCAGTAGCAATACACGCCTACTGCAAGTTCCATTGTATTGCGGGTACAACTGCACCCTTGTCTGCATTCCAGGAATTATGTACATGATGAAATAAATATTTACAAATAAGTTTGATATTGTTAAGCGTCCAATGCGCTGATTTATAATTATTAATTAATTCACATATGAATATTTAAAGCGTCTCTTGCACTGATATTAAATATAAAACATTTCTTGTGTCCATTATCACCATTATTATTATAGCGTCTTTTCGCACAGCACAAATAACACACATCTTATTCTATTACATAGCACAATACAACCCTTTAGGTAGATAATTAAATACTCAAACTACGTATGTTACAATAAAATTAAAATTCATACCTAAAGAGTCGTTTACATAATTCAAAATATATCATCGATATCAAAACTCAATAGATCGAAGCGTAGGTATAAAAAATCCAACCAAGCAGATACTAAATAATAATGCGCAGACATTCTGGAATATTCATTAAATAATTTAAAAAAAAACAATTAGCGAAGTACATAATGAATGCGGCTCTTAATCCTTTGTCGAATTTTATTATTTTATTACCCCTGTTGCTATGTAGGTACAAATTTAAATAAACAATGATAATATTTTGAATACAGGTAGGTACAAAGATTAGCAAACAATATTAAGAACAATATTAACGCAGGTACCTTTTAAGTGCAGGCAATATTTTTAATTTTGGGTTATTCTAAATTCTTATGAACTGCATTGTTTATTTCGGTATTTCAGTACCACTTTCTAAATACCAATTATTATTTTTAATGGTAACTTTTCGGCACAATACCTATTATACCGGGCACATCAAATCGCCACCTATTCCTTGTCGAAAAGTTATCCATTCTTTAAAATACATATCCTACAATAAATTTTCAAATACAAAACAAATGAATGAGACTGTCAATGAAATTCAAGACAATTAGCAAGTAGGTAGGTGCACACACATTTCCATTTAAAATCATAAACAAATTTTAAACGCATTTCTTTTTACTTTACATCTTTTAAAACCAGCTAAATTCGAATTAAAAAAATACATTGTCAAACATACATTTCGTATGTGACCAACATAAACATAGGTAGATGTGGCTCATCATGTCAAACAAATATTATATTCTTCATACATTTCCACTCCTCAAGCATGCTTTGTGACAGCAGACTGGGGGACTGGTTCTCTCAATTGCACATACATCACTCTTCACAAACATCGGACCTCACTGTCCCTCACAAAATTCATTTACCTGGACCTCACTGTCCACACGACGAGATATACTTGGGAGATCAGCTGGACGGAACACTCATCGCCTCTGTGCTTATCCCATACAAACAAAATATATCCTTCATACACGCAGAATTACTATCTTTCTCATACACGCAGACTTTCTCTTCAAAACACGCAGAATAACTCCTCATCTTACAAATAGCTACCAGTGCCAACTGAGAATCCCTCACACATCTCTGTCACACAAAGCATCTCTCTCCTCTGTCACGATTCTCATATTCAGAATAAACAATATTATATTTTCCTACTTCACACATCTAACATCTACATAGCTCTTCCTCACATTACACTCGCTGGTTACACCAAACAAATTCTCTTTCCGTTTTCAAAATTATTAAAACATTTCACACATATTACGAAGAAAAATAATGCACACGTAGGCATTTAACAAAAAGTTGCACCTACCTACCTACGTAATTAAACATTTTACACATGAAAACTACCTATCTAGTCATCCTAATTTATACTGGGCGCCAGAGATATTTTTACGGAAAATATTCAAACCATTTAAAAATATTTAAACAAAAAACATTTTTCCTAATGCAAGCCTAAGTCAATCCTAATCCAATATAACACACATATGTGACTATCTGGCTTGATTGAATTTTCTCCTCGACTTCAAGCATCGAGAATCCATATCGATGAACAAATTATAAAAATAATCATCGATAGCAAAACATTCATAGTTGATTCGATTGATGGATGCATATTTTATCTTTTCGAACAATATCAACGCTGTTCTACGGCGACGCGATATTTTTCTATTCACGAATCTAAACAAAATCATAGCTGTACATACTAGCAAACGTATGCAGCTCTCGACGATGCAACCGGCGATAATCAGCATTGCCAAAACTGATTTTAAAACCCACGCGAAAGACTTTACCCATTCGTGAATAGAGGGAGGTGTATGTGCCTCCCGTTCGGTGTCTTCTTCGAAGTCCTCCTCAACCTGTTCCTCCGAGAGGGAAACCTCATCCTCTGCGGGTACCTCAACCTTCCTAGCGTCCTGGCTAGGTACATCACACCGAATTTCATCGCGAACAGATGCTATGTCTGGAAGATTATCTAACAACTCATGATCACCCTCCGTGATCAGATCACATTCGGGTTGTCCCTCCGTAGTGTATTCTGGAAAGTCCAGGCGCCATACCAACTCTTGCAAATGTTCCAGATTAACTAACTCCCGACCATTAATCCTCGTCCTATACCAGGATGTCATTTGCTTCCATACGCTCATTGCTGGTCCTTCATCTTTAAATAATACATGGCCATACCCTTTTAACCGATTGTTTATCCTGACCTTCCAGTCAACAAAATCACTCCCCAGTTCCTCCCGACCTTGACACACTGTCAACAGGTCATTATAGATCGCATTTATCTGTCCTTCCACACCAAACCTTCGCAAAATTAATTCTTTGAAAACACCCCATCGACAATACCGAAACCCCAGAGACTTCCAGTACCGCTTTGCGTCGCCGCGCAAGCAATACACAGCCTCCCTTGGCAATTCATCTTCCCACTCAAGCTTCCAGCATTCCTCGCATTCTTTGAGGAAACGTTCGGGGCCTTCGTCAGTCCAGCCTCCGAACGAAAGCGAAACGTGGGGCCAATATGATATGGGGGGGTGAGATAGATGGTGAAAGAATGGGTTTTTGATAGATAATATATAAAATAGTTACCAAAAATGCCAGCGGCTGAGACTCTACTGGGCTACTTACAGCACTCCAGGAGTTAAAACAATAAAAAAAAATGGTCTCAATTAAATATATAGTGAGGCTATATAAGAGACGACAAGTTATAGGTATACAGATAGGCGAATGTGTAAAAAACAAATGTAAATTTTAGAAAAACATTTAATTGATAATAAAAAAAAAATCTTACCACTATTACAAACACATTAGTTTAACCAGCAACACAATACTACGCCTTACTCACTACCCCGTATTGTCTGTGCACACGTAATTATCCCAATATAAAAAAAAACACACTTGATTATTATTTCAATAAAAACGAAAACGTAGCACTTTTAAAATAATTAAATTTCACTTTGCGATGATTGTAATGGATCCCACGATGAGGGCGCCTCTGGCATGAAAATGCCTAGAGGCAAACAAGTTGAAGAAGGCACCCCTTGGCGCAGTGCTGGGAGGGCGAAGTCCCACGTCCGAGGCTCCTGGAGGCAATTACCAGCCTACACAGGTGCAGAGTTAGCTCGTCATGACTTCAGGAGGAGAATATCTCGACTCAACTGAAGTCCAGTGGCCAGAGACAGACTTGTCTCTCTGAAGGTTAGATGATGAGTGATGGCAGGAGCGATCCTTCTACCAAGGACAACTGACTGCTCACTACGACTCGCTGATGATAACTGTTCACCACTGATGACTGATGGAGACTAACTGATCTTTCAAGGACATTTCTCCGCTGTTCCTTGAGTGGTGTAGAGAGGGGTTGGTCCTACCCCTTCGATGACGCGATACATCCACGTGCAGCGGCGTGATTGGTTGATTGCAGTAGCAATACACGCCTACTGCAAGTTCCATTGTATTGCGGGTACAACTGCACCCTTGTCTGCATTCCAGGAATTATGTACATGATGAAATAAATATTTACAAATAAGTTTGATATTGTTAAGCGTCCAATGCGCTGATTTATAATTATTAATTAATTCACATATGAATATTTAAAGCGTCTCTTGCACTGATATTAAATATAAAACATTTCTTGTGTCCATTATCACCATTATTATTATAGCGTCTTTTCGCACAGCACAAATAACACACATCTTATTCTATTACATAGCACAATACAACCCTTTAGGTAGATAATTAAATACTCAAACTACGTATGTTACAATAAAAATAAAATTCATACCTAAAGAGTCGTTTACATAATTCAAAATATATCATCGATATCAAAACTCAATAGATCGAAGCGTAGGTATAAAAAATCCAACCAAGCAGATACTAAATAATAATGCGCAGACATTCTGGAATATTCATTAAATAATTTAAAAAAAAACAATTAGCGAAGTACATAATGAATGCGGCTCTTAATCCTTTGTCGAATTTTATTATTTTATTACCCCTGTTGCTATGTAGGTACAAATTTAAATAAACAATGATAATATTTTGAATACAGGTAGGTACAAAGATTAGCAAACAATATTAAGAACAATATTAACGCAGGTACCTTTTAAGTGCAGGCAATATTTTTAATTTTGGGTTATTCTAAATTCTTATGAACTGCATTGTTTATTTCGGTATTTCAGTACCACTTTCTAAATACCAATTATTATTTTTAATGGTAACTTTTCGGCACAATACCTATTATACCGGGCACATCAAACTTCTTTGCTAAAATCACTTTTAGTGAACTTCAAGTGAATCCTTTTTCTTCTGTACATGGTTATATTGTTACCTCTTACAATATATGATTTATTTATTTATGAAGTAAACATACACCAATAGGCTCAACATATACATTTTGAAAATAGATATGAAAACAGAAAACACGAGTGTAATGATTTGCCCCTTTACAGACATTCTTTAGGTTTGTTGAACATAGAATATTAATTTAGATTGTAAAAAAATAATTTAGTTAATAAGTAGAACATATCTAGAGTAAGTATTAGTTAAGTTTATTATTAATAAGATACATGTAAATTAAGAATACAGTGGAACCTCATAACGAGTTTAATTCCTTCCAGACTCTTACTCGTTATGTGAAACATTTTTTTCTATAGAAATCAATGTAAAATACAATAATGCGTTCCATGCCGAAAGAATTAATATTCTTGGATAACTTAATGATTTTTATTTTTATTAAAGTTTATTCAAATAAAATTATTTATAAAAGAGTGTCACAACTTGAAATACAATTTAGATTAGGAAAAAAACGTACCTAAAGAAAAATATGAATTTATGACAAATAATTAACCATTTTTAACTAGAAAACTAACTGTAAACGTGACCGTTTCCTAGACACTCTTGACACTCCCTTCGAAGCATCCATCTTCTTAATTTTATCTTTGTTCTTAAGAATAGTGCAGATCGTTGATGTTGACCGATAGTATATGCGCGCTAGATATGCCACGCTCACACATTGTTCTCGCTTTTCAATGATATTACGTTTCATTTCAACAGTTATTTTTATTCCCTTCTAGCTGTCTTCTTGTGTTTATTTTCTTCGGGGACAATTTTGAACGGATTATAATACCTTGCACATAAAAAAAATTACTAATAACATCAATACAAATTTTGGAAGAATGTGTGATCACATGTGAAACCATGGCGCTAACACAGACTGATGTTCTCGGACGGAAGTCCCGTCTCACAAGGTCACAAGTGAATGTCATGAAGAAGGGACTTTCCTACCCTTTATGTAGCTCGTTATGCGAAATATCGCTCGTTATGGAAACACCTTTTTTTTGCTCTTTATCCTAATTAAAGGGCTAGACTAGTAAGAAGGGCTAGAAAACTTATATATAATAATAATAATAACGGAGAGTATTTAAAGCGCCATCTTTGTGCCATAGCACCTCGAGGACGCTGTGCATGATAATGTTCTATCTTCAACAATATTGTCTGTGTCAAGAATTCAAATTAAATACAAAAACTTTATAACACATAATCTCAGATACATAATAATATGTATCCGCGTCAGAAATAAAAATAAAATAATGCAATATACACAACAGTCAGAAAAGGTTGGACTCCTTATCAATGCAACCAAAACAAAGGTGATGACAAATCTGGTCCTCTGTGGTAAGATTGACATTGATAACCAAGTAATGGAAGAAGTCAATGAGTACAAATATCTTGGCCATAGTATAGTACTTTCTCGAGATAATCAGACCACTGAGCTACAGAGGAGAATTGGTCTTGGATGGGCAGCCTACGGAAATCTCAAGAAATTCTTCACTAGCAACATTCCCCAATGCCTAAAGCGGATAATGTACGACCAATGTGTGCTGCCAGTATTGACCTATGGGGCAGAAACTTTGACTCTAACCAAGTCAACTATCAAGAAACTCCGTGTAGCTCAAAGAAAGCATGAAAGAGCGATGCTACAAATAAAACTCTCTGATCGCATTAGAAACACAGAGATACGTAGAAGATCGGGAGTTACGGATGTTGTCGAAAGAGTTGCAAGGTTGAAGTGGTCATGGGCAGGGCATGTTGCTAGACTTAAAGATTCAAGATGGACAAAGAGGGTAGTGGAGTGGAGACCTCGTGAAGATAAAAGGAGTAGAGGAAGACCTCCAACACGTTGGTCAGACGACATTAGAAGAATCGCCGGTGACTGGTTGCAGAAAGCCCAGGACAGAGATGCCTGGAAACATATGGGGGAGGCTTATGTTCAGCAGTGGACAGGAATAGCTGCATATAAGTAAGTAAGTAAGTATAGTTTTTGTACCTACTGTGTTAATTATATTGTAAATATAAGTATATAATTATGTATTACCGTCTGGACACAAGCTATATTAGCTTCGCCAGATGAGTGAATTTTTTCTATGTGAACTTTATTGAAATTTTGTATGTAATATGTATTTTTTTGTAACATATTTTTAAATAAATAAATTTAAAAAAAAATGATTCGTTATGAGAGGTTCCACTGTACTGAAAATCTATCCCACACACAAGTATAACTCTTTTAATGGGATAGTAAACAATAGATTTTTGAGTGTATTTTATGTAAATGTGTAATGTATGTATATTTTTCAAATCAAATAAATAAAAAAAAAGTAGGTATTATTTTGTGCCCCTTCACAGATATAAATATATTATGTCCTGAGTTACCTCTCTCAAACTCCCATCCACGCAGGAATCCCCCCAAGTATCCACCGAGACTACAGACCCAAAACTGTTAATTAGTCTCCACATACACCACGAGAGAAGTCAACAGACTGCGGGGATCAGTGAGTAGCAATCCAGCCACTTAAACAAAGTTACAGCAACTACAACGAATGTGCCATTTTGAATGTGGAAAACGGCAAAATATTCCCCAAATGTTTAGTTTTAGTACTGATGTATTTCTCGTTACATCCATTGTAAATTTAATTAAATACACTGAAAAATGTTCGACCATGAATATTGCTACTTACAAAAAACTTTCATAGATTTTCATACATTTGGTTGCCAACTTTGTGACATAAATTGTAATATCTTTATCAATATATAAGGTATTTAAAATGTTTTAAGCCTTAAACCTGCCCAAGAGATGAGACCTCGTGTAGAGTGTATTATTTTACTTCTGTCTTTCCTTATTTCAGGGTCCATTGAGGACATACGAGCCGACTCAAATATTAAATGTGTGGATTAAAGGGTCGTTCACATACGTTCACTTTCAGTGATCACTCCGGATGATCCTCCAAGATGAACAAGTGTGAACAGGCGTTTCATCGCTAGTGATCACTAGCGATGACGGAAGAAAGAGATTACCACTCGTCATAATTTTGATGAAAGGTCCTTTCACTGAAACGACCATAAACAAGTTTCATCTTATTATTTGTTTTATTCTCTATGAATTTGTATTGAATGTCAGAATCATGTACAAAAAAATATACGCGGCGGCAGAATTGCCATCCACACTTCTCAGCATTATACAACCAGATAAGTCTCCATATGATCAGTCATGATCACACAAAAACTTAACAGTCTAATGCCGGGAAAAATTCACCTATCCAGATATACAGGACATCAAAGGATTAGGCTCAAAACGCGGGATCAAAATACCAGCATTGTGCCTGAAATACCTGTGTTCAGAAACCTTTTTACAATATTACAAGTGTTTATTATAATAGATTTTTGAATTTTAATGTACAAATTACCCGGTAAATCTAATTTTTGTAAATTATTTATTAAAGATTTCGGAGTTACCCCTGTAGCTGACATGACTAAAGGTATTATATAAACGGACCTAGAATGCCAAATATTTTTTATTTCTCCTGCTAGTTCTGTATATTTACGTATTTTTTCTGCGACGGTTGTTTGTATATTATGTGTATTTGGGACAGCGATGTCGATTAGGTACGTTATTTTATTACGTTTATCATGTAATACTAAATCGGGTCTATTATGATGTATTTGTCTAACTGTTATTATGGTTTTATCATAATAGAGCCTATAATTTTGATTTTCTAATACCTGTTCCGGGTTGTATTTATAATTAGGTATTACATTATTTGAGTTTAAAAGATTATGTTTAATAGCTAAATTTTGATGTACAATTTTTGCTACATGATTATGTCTATAAGTATGCTCAGTTTGAGCGAGAGTGGAACAACCCGAAATTATGTGTTGAATTGTTTCCGGTTTGGCCAGACATTTCCTACACGAATCATCAATTATATTTTGATTTTTTATAATATATTTTTGATAATTTTTTGTATTTATTACCTGATCTTGAATTGCTAGCATAAAACCCTCGGTTTCCCCATACAATTCCCCAATGGTCAACCACCTGTTTGACGCATATTTGTCAACATAAGATTGGTTGAGATCATTGAGGTGTCTAGCATGAAGTTCCTTCCTACCCAAGATTCTAACAAAATATTTAAATAGTTTAATCGCGGACCTACTGTTTCGTCATTTAAATTTAAAGGTGTATGATTTTTATCGGCCTGTATTATAATTTTATGTAGTATAGAATTATTTTGTTTGTTTTTAAAAAATGTTTTAAGGGATTCTATTTGATTATTATGTAAAGAGGAAATGTTAACAATTCCTCTTCCTCCTATACTCCTAGGCAGAACCAACCTTTCTTTCGCGGAATTTGGATGGTGATATCTATTTTTTGTTAATTGTGTTCTAATAAGTCTTTCTAGTTTATCTAGATCCATTTTAGACCATTTTATGATGCCAAATGAGTATGTTAATAATGGGATTGCCCACGCGTTTATTGCTTTTACTATGTTTTTGGCCGATAGATCACATTTAAATATTTTATTAAGTCTATCTTTAAAATCATTTGTTAATTGAGTTTTGATTAAAGAGTGATTTAAATTTTTAGATTGCGGAAAACCTAAATATTTGTATATTTCGTTATTATTCATGTTTTTAATTTGATAACTAGAAACTATGTCCTGACATTCTTTAATTTTTCCTTTTTCAATGTGTAAAGTTTTACATTTATCTAGCCCAAAAGACATTCTTATGTCGTCTGAGAATTTTTTTGTTATACTTATTAGTTTTTCTAATTCGGTATCCGATTTAGCGTATATTTTTATATCGTCCATATACATTAAATGCGATATTTTTGTTGACAAACGAGTATTTCCGTTAATTTTGATTCCATATTTGGATTCATTTAATAAATTGGATAGAGGATTTATTGCCAAACAAAACCAAAGTGGACTTAAGAAATCTCCTTGATAGATACCTCTTTTAATTGAAATATCCTTTAGAGTTATAGATTTATTATTAAGATTTAAATTTAAATCGATATTCCACGAACCCATTACTGTTTTTAAGAAATTTATGATTGTTGGATTAATTTTATAAATTTTGAAAATTTCTATTAGCCACGAGTGAGGTACGCTATCAAATGCTTTTTGATAATCGATATAACAAATATTTAAATTCCGATTACGCGTTTGTATTTGTTTAAGTATTACGGAATCTATTATTAGTTGTTCCTTACATCCCATATGATTTTTACGACACCCTTTTTGTTCTTCAGCCAAAATTTTATTTATACGTGATTATATATTTTATTAGTTAAGCACGATGTTAATATTTTATAAATAGTCGGTAAACACGTTATAGGTCTGTATTGAGATGGATTTGTTGTATTTTGACTTTTAGGTAGCATATATGTAGTCGAGAGCTATATTAATTTATATTAAGTGTTATTTTTCATTTTGTTTAATTATTTTTATACGAAAATACGTCAAACTAGATACAACATGAGTGAGAAAGTAGACATGGCAGTGAAAGCATAGGATGAACAAATGTGAACAGACGTGTTCACTTTCGATGAACAGGTTTGACCCTGACACTCTGGATGATCATCCAAAGTGAAGTAATGTGAATCAGGGATGTTGCGGATGTCGATTTTTACACATCCGCGGATGTGAATGCGGATGCGGATTTTTGAAGGCTCACATCCGCGGATGCGGATGCGGATGTTTAAGATATTATAGAAAAAAAAGTAGGAATTATCTAAGTTGGTAGGCCCCACTGTCAAATATGTGACGAAATTTTTGCTACAATAATATGGCGAATTTTTTTTTTCTTCTGTTATTTGCAAAAATAAAATAAAACCGGCAAAAATAAAAACGCGTCGGATCTTGTCACCATTATTTTCGTTCCCATTGGTTAATGTCAAGTGCAAACGGCACGCGCCTTTAGCCGGCCCCGCCCCATTTCTTTCTTGTCACAAATTGTCTTACATCCGCATCCGCATGAACATCCGCATCGATTATTGCGGATGCGGATGCAGATGTCCAAATACATGCGGAAGCTCCGCATTTGCGGATGCGGATGCGAATATTCGCAACATCCCTGATGTGAATGCTACTTTAGTCTCGAAAATCTTATCTATGATTTCAGATAACATCATAGACCAATTATATCTATGGAGTGTAGACTGACTGATAATCGGATAGCCTAGTATTCACAGCAATTTTAAAATTTTCGGCGCCGGGACCCTCTACAGACGGACGCCCGAAGCTTTTTCGTTCGTAATGGTGGCGCATTATTCGTTTTGTTTATTCATGATTTGTTCATTTCCTTCTACATTTCGAGAGATAACGCAAATTTATAAAGAAGGGAAAATAAAATACGAATTTGCTTGTAATCAATGTACAGTAAATAGTAAATAAATAGAAATAAATATTTGGCCTCCCACTATTTTCCATAAGTAATCGTTTATCGTGTGTCATGAAATATCCAAATGGTCTCAAAACTTCACATAATATAGACTACAATTTGTACCTTTTCTGAATGTACTATTCCACACCATCACAGTATATCCCGCAAGTGGGTAGCCAGTATACCAACCACACGTAAGTAATAAACATGCAAGCCATCCTTTCTGTGCCAACAAAAAATTAGATACATGGAATTTAAAATTTAATGAATCTTTTAATTTTTTCGAACACCTGAAAACTTCGGAAGAGTTGGGGACCACTTCTTTGCCAAGTGCTCCAAGGAAAAACGAAAGAATCCTGAATGTCTTATTTTTTATTGGCACGAAGAGGACAATCTGCATGCTTATTACTTGTTCAACATGCTGTAGGGGTATAGCAGTCACCAGATAGCAGTAATATTAAGTTTATAGATTATTATCCTGCGTGTTCCACTAGTCGTATTTTATTTTTCTTTCCTCTAAATTTAAAAGCCTTATGATGCAGAATTTCATTAATTTTTTTATAGATCATACACTTAACTTTTCTATCAGATTTATAAATTTGTTCAGCGATGAGGCTTGCCACCCATCCTGGATGTCTTTATTTTATATTGACACGGAGAGGACAGCTTGCATGTTTATTATATGCAGTTGGCCTGCTGCCTACCCCACTTGTGGGCTATGCCGTGATGGTATAGTAGTTATCACTCGAAATGTACAAGGTAATGAACAAATCATGAATACATAAACAAAACGAATAATGCGCCACCGTTACAAACGAAAAAGCATCGGGCGTCCGTCTGTAGAGGGTCCCGGCGTCGAAAATTTTAAAATTGCTGTGAATACTAGGCTATCCCTGATAATCGAGCTAGACAGTAGACATTACTGTGTGAGAAGTCAAAACCAACACCCGTAGTAAATCTTTGCCAATACCAATTAATCTATAGATGGAATTGGTTATTACAAACTCAAGTAATTACCATTTTTTATTTTATTGTTGAGATTTAGATCAGAGTGTGTCTACACGGTGTGCATGCAAATCGGTGACATGATGGATGAAACCAGTGCTGATGTACACAATATTGCAGACGGACAACAGGATGAATGCGTTATCTGTGATATTCAGGTTTGTGTGACAGATGAAGATGATATAGAAGCATTTTTAATGAATGCTAAAGTGAAACGTGAGCTTGCGGAGGAAGTAAGTGAGGATGTTGTTCCTTCAGTTCCGTATGATGACATAGATATAGATGAACCGGATATAAAATTAGAATGTGAGAAAGCCAGCGGTGAGACAGTACCTAGTACATCATCTTTACACACAAAGAACTTGAATATGTCCAATAATAAAGATGCCCATAAAGAAGAACGCAAGGACAAAAATAAGAAGAGGCTGACCAAAAAGACAACTTATGAGTGTAATATATGTAAGCAGAGATTTATTGAATCTAATTATTTGATAGAACACAAAAGGATTCACAATGGTGAAAACCCCTTGGAGTGTAATATTTGTAAAAAAAAATTTAAGTCGTTACACAGTTTGATAATTCATAAAAGGATTCACAGTGGTGAAAAACCTTTTGAGTGTAATATTTGTATGAAAATGTTTAATCATTCTAGTAATTTAAATGTACACAAAAGGATTCATAGTGATGAAAAACCTTATGAGTGTAATATTTGTATGAAAAAATTTACAGGTTCTGGTTCTTTAATTGATCACAAAAGGATTCATAGTGGTGAAAAACCCTTTGAGTGCAATATTTGTATGAAAAAGTTTACAAAGCGTAGTAATTTATATGTACACAAAAGGATTCATAGTGGAGCAAGGCCTTTTGAGTGTAATATTTGTATGAAAAAATTTATTTCTTCTTGTTCTTTAATTAAACATAAAAGGATTCATAGTGATGAAAAATCTTTTGAGTGTAATATTTGTATGAAAATGTTTAATCATTCTAGTAATTTAAATGTACACAAAAGGATTCATAGTGATGAAAAACCTTATGAGTGTAATATTTGTATGAAAAAATTTACAAGTTCTGGTTCTTTAAATGATCACAAAAGGATTCATAGTGGTGAAAAACCCTTTGAGTGCAATATTTGTATGAAAAAGTTTAAAAAGCGTAGTAATTTATATGAACACAAAAGGATTCATAGTGGAGAAAGGCCTTTTGAGTGTAATATTTGTATGAAAATTTTTATTTCTTCTAGTTCTTTAATTAAACATAAAAGGATTCATAGTGGTGAAAAACCTTTTGAATGTAATATTTGTATGAAACAATTTACATCTTCTGGTTCTTTAATTGATCATAAAAGGATTCACAGTGGTGAAAAACCTTTTGAATGTAATATTTGTATGAAAACGTTTAATCATTCTAGTAATTTAAATGTACACAAAAGGATTCACAGTGGTGAAAAACCTTTTGAGTGTAATATTTGTATGAAAAGATTTAATAGTTCTGGTCATTTAATTGTTCATAAAAGGATTCATAGTGATGAAAAACCTTATGAGTGTAATATTTGTATGAAGCAATTTACAACTTCTGGTTCTTTAAATTATCACAAAAGGATTCATAGTGGTGAAAAACCTTTTGAGTGCAATATTTGTTTGAAAAAATTTAGAACGTCTAGTAATTTATATGAACACAAAAAGACTCATAGTGATGAAAAACCTTTTGAGTGTAATATTTGTATGAAAACATGTAAGAGTATTAGCAATTTAAATGTACACAAAAGGATTCATAGTGGTGAAAAACCTTTTGAGTGTAATATTTGTATGAAAAGATTTAATAGTTCTGGTCATTTAATTGTTCATAAAAGGATTCATAGTGATGAAAAACCTTATGAGTGTAATATTTGTATGAAGCAATTTACAACTTCTGGTTCTTTAAATTATCACAAAAGGATTCATAGTGGTGAAAAACCTTTTGAGTGCAATATTTGTTTGAAAAAATTTAGAACGTCTAGTAATTTATATGAACACAAAAAGACTCATAGTGATGAAAAACCTTATGAGTGTAATATTTGTAAGAAAACATTTAAACTCAGTAGTATTTTAAATAGACATAAAAAGATTCACAGCGGTTAAAAACCTTTTGAGTGCAATATTATTCTGCTAGACTATTCTGCTATTAACACATTTTTGGAAAACATAGATATGTCTTGTTTACATACTGAGAGCAATCGATCTCTATTATTCTGAATTACAAAAATGTATTGACACTTATATTCCTGAAAAATCTTTTAAACATTCTCACTATCCAAAATGGTTTAGTGCCGAACTAAAACAATTGGTTATAATGAAAAAATTAGCTCATAAAAAATATAAAGAGACTTTCGATAGGAATGACTATGATTACTTTTCCAATTTACGTTCTCAGTGTTCTTC
Source organism: Athripsodes cinereus (assembly GCA_947579605.1). Lineage (NCBI taxonomy): Eukaryota > Metazoa > Arthropoda > Insecta > Trichoptera > Leptoceridae > Athripsodes > Athripsodes cinereus. The sequence continues at coordinate 1,685,925 of OX388326.1, read as the reverse complement.
ATTGTCAAAAATCTGTTATAAACAACATATTGATTCAATTGAAAGAGATTTACCAGGGGATTCTCGGAACCTATGGAAATTTTTAAATGGAATGAGGGAGGACCAAGTAGACATACCATCCAAATTAAATTATAGAGATCAGCATTCTGACTCACCTCAGAGTGCTGCTAACTTATTTGCTTCTTTTTTTCAAGAAGTCTACGACACTCCTTCTATACATACTGACTATGATTTTTACTCCGACAAAATCATCGACATGCCCAGCATCACAATATCAGTTGACGAGGTCAGAAGTGCGATCCTGGCTTTGGATATATCTAAAGCAGCGGGTCCAGATGGTATACCTAACGTTTTCATAAAAAACTGTGTTATGGTCTTGGCAAAACATCTTGCCTTCCTTTTTAATTTGTCTCTAAGTAAGGGTATTTTTCCTGATAAATGGAAAACGGGATTCATAAACCCTATTTTTAAGAAGGGAGATAATAGCCAGGTAACAAACTACAGACCTATTTGTATACTATCTGCTATTCCAAAGCTTTTTGAATCTATAGTTGTTTGTAAAATAAGAAGTCCAATAAACAATATAATCATTAAATTGATTAATACGGTACGGGTCGGTCGTTTCCGGTGTGCGGTAACGTAAACATTTAGTTTTTCGGTGGTTCTTAAATAAGTTAACACACAAATTACATTTTATACAATTCAAGTTAATATTCTAAAACCTTCGGCATAGTATTTATAAGTGATTAGTGTGTGAAATCATTGTTTTATTATAAAATTCATTACATTCATACAAAAATCTAAGTGAGTACTTACTCCGTGCATTCCGATACACGCCAAGCTTGGAGTTTATAAGTCACACGTGTGCATAGTTTGTTATTATTGTGATTGGGACAATCCAGGATCGCACTGTAACAGCTAATATACGCAATTAATAATAGAACCTAATTTACATCAAACTTGTAAACTTAAAATGGATCTAAACCTGATGGATCTGGTAACAAAGGTAAAAAACTTGATAAATGATGTCCAAGGAACATTACTGGATAACACTAACAAATTCAACAAAGACCAAATCGGGAAGATCCTGCCTAAAACGACCGAACTATTGGGTACAATATCTCAGATAGCTGTGTTATCCGGTAATAATGAAGGTGAACTCCTTGCATATAGGAAAGTTGTTAATGAAAAATTGGACAACATATTCCAGATGTCTCTGAGACAATCTCAGAAATAGTTGGAAGAGAGGAAAGGAGAAAAAACATCATCATATACAACGTACCTGAAGGCGAAGATAACCAACCAACAAATCTAGAGGCTGATTGCGATAAAGTATTAAACATAATTAAAAAAGTCAATGGTGGAAATGAAACGAAAATCAAACGGACTTGCAGATTGGGTACAAAAAAGGTTGATAAAATTAGACCAATGAATGTTGAATTTGAGGATCATTCTGCCGCTAGAGATTTTCTTTTAAATAAGCGAAAGCTACCTGTTGAAATTAAGGCTGCTGAAGATCGAACCTTTTTACAGAGGAAGAAATTCAAGGAGCTGCTCAATATGCTAGAGGATAGAAAAAAGAAGGGTGAACTAAACCTGACCATCAAATATATAAACTCAGAACCGAAAATCGTAAAACAACATCAAAAAAACTAAAAACATCAACACTTTCCATGTATTACCAAAATGTGCGTGGCCTCAAAACAAAACTCAATGAGTTACGAGGTATTGCACCGGTAATAACATCAGAAGTGTTGATATTAACAGAGACATGGCTAAGTAGTGATATTAAAACAGCTGAAACAGGACTCAATGATAAGTATAATATATATAGAATGGATAGGTGCGCGTCCACTAGCACTAAATCAAGGGGAGGTGGAGTACTGATTGCAGTAAATAAAACACTGACATCCCACAGAATCAAAACAACTCATCTAGACGTTGAACATCTATTCATAATGATAAATACCAGACCAAGAAAATTTATAATAGGCTGTGTGTACATTCCTCCAAACTCCAGAAGTGATCTTTATACAAAGCATACCAGAGAAGTGGAACAACTGAGGATTTTATATCCTAAAGCTAGAATTCTCCTATGTGGAGATTACAATCTTCCAACAAATTTCATTTATAATAACACTGAGGAAGAACAAATGCTTAGAAATGTAGAGCTAGGCACTGATCCAAGGACAATAGAGGTTCAAGAAATGGCATCTTTTTTGAACATGTCGCAAATGAACAAAGTAGAGAATAAAAATGGTCGAATTCTTGACCTTGTTTTTGATACTGACAACGCTGCTCATATAAGTTATTCCTGTGATATCCTGATGCCATTAGATGAACACCACCCACCACTCGATATTATTATAAATAATAAAATCGACAATAGCTTAATCAGCCAAGTTACTTTCAGAGATTTTTCCAAATGTGATTATGAAAAGATTGCGAATGAAATAATAAATGTAGATTGGACTATACTTCATAGTATCACAGATGTAAACGATCAAGTTTCTTATTTTTACACAGAAATATACCGCATAATAGAGTTTCATGTGAAAGAGATTCATATAAAGCAAAATTATTTTCCTAAATGGGTTAATGTCGAATTAAGGAAACTAATTTCACAAAAAAAGGAAGCACATAAAATATACAAATTAACTCGGAATCCGAAAGATTATTCTAAATTCTCAATCTTACGTCAACAGTGCAAAAGCGTGGCAAAGTCTTGTCTAAATAATTATACCGATCAAGTAGAAAAATCCATCAATAAAGACTCTTAAGGCGTTTTGGAATTTTTACAGATCTATTAATAATGATGGCAATGGCTACCCAGGAACAATGCACCACGAGAATAAATTCGGACAAAGTGTTAATAAAATAGTTGAATTATTTGCTTGCTGTTTTAAAAAAGTGTATAATGTAAGTAGCAATAGTAAAAGTGTTTCCGAAGATACTAATGATTACATGAAGGTCCAAGAATCTTCTCAAATATGTATTTCAGATTGTTACATTGCACCTAACAAAATAGAGAAAAAAATAAAATCCCTAGATCCAAACAAAGGAGCCGGTCCTGATAAAATTCCAACCAAGTTTCTCAAAAATTGCTCAAATGCATTAATTTATCCTCTCACAATTATTTTCAATGCATCTTTATCCTCAGGTATTTTCCCTGAAGTGTGGAAGGAGGGATACCTTACTCCTATATTTAAATCAGGTGATAAAAATAACATATCCAACTACAGACCGATATGTATCCAATCTGCGCTGCCAAAAATGTTTGAGTCCCTTGTGTTGGATAACATTATCGGTAAAATCAGACCAACCATTTCTCCGGAGCAGCATGGATTTTTATCTGGTCGATCAACTGAAACTAATTTAGCAGTATACACAAAGGACATTGCCGAATGTCTTGCTGAAAAAAATCAAATTGATGCAATCTATACAGATTTCAGCAAGGCATTTGACAAAGTCTCACATAAAGTGCTGTTGGATAAGTTAAAGCTGATAGGAGTAGAAGGAAAGATGTTAACGTGGATAGAGTAATATCTTATAAATAGAAGATTGAGAGTGAAAATTGAATCATCAGTTTCCGAAGCATTTTTGGCTTCAAGTGGAGTACCGCAAGGTTCACACTTGGGTCCCTTACTATTTACCATATTTATAATGAAAAACCTTTTGAGTGTAATATTTGTATGAAAACATGTAAGAGTATTAGCAATTTAAATGTACACAAAAGGATTCATAGTGGTGAAAAACCTTTTGAGTGTAATATTTGTATGAAAAGATTTAATAGTTCTGGTCATTTAATTGTTCATAAAAGGATTCATAGTGATGAAAAACCTTATGAGTGTAATATTTGTATGAAGCAATTTACAACTTCTGGTTCTTTAAATTATCACAAAAGGATTCATAGTGGTGAAAAACCTTTTGAGTGCAATATTTGTTTGAAAAAATTTAGAACGTCTAGTAATTTATATGAACACAAAAAGACTCATAGTGATGAAAAACCTTATGAGTGTAATATTTGTAAGAAAACATTTAAACTCAGTAGTATTTTAAATAGACATAAAAAGATTCACAGCGGTTAAAAACCTTTTGAGTGCAATATTATTCTGCTAGACTATTCTGCTATTAACACATTTTTGGAAAACATAGATATGTCTTGTTTACATACTGAGAGCAATCGATCTCTATTATTCTGAATTACAAAAATGTATTGACACTTATATTCCTGAAAAATCTTTTAAACATTCTCACTATCCAAAATGGTTCAGTGCCGAACTAAAACAATTGGTTATAATGAAAAAATTAGCTCATAAAAAATATAAAGAGACTTTCGATAGGAATGACTATGATTACTTTTCCAATTTACGTTCTCAGTGTTCTTCATTGTCAAAAATCTGTTATAAACAACATATTGATTCAATTGAAAGAGATTTACCAGGGGATTCTCGGAACCTATGGAAATTTTTAAATGGAATGAGGGAGGACCAAGTAGACATACCATCCAAATTAAATTATAGAGATCAGCATTCTGACTCACCTCAGAGTGCTGCTAACTTATTTGCTTCTTTTTTTCAAGAAGTCTACGACACTCCTTCTATACATACTGACTATGATTTTTACTCCGACAAAATCATCGACATGCCCAGCATCACAATATCAGTTGACGAGGTCAGAAGTGCGATCCTGGCTTTGGATATATCTAAAGCAGCGGGTCCAGATGGTATACCTAACGTTTTCATAAAAAACTGTGTTATGGTCTTGGCAAAACATCTTGCCTTCCTTTTTAATTTGTCTCTAAGTAAGGGTATTTTTCCTGATAAATGGAAAACGGGATTCATAAACACTATTTTTAAGAAGGGAGATAATAGCCAGGTAACAAACTACAGACCTATTTGTATACTATCTGCTATTCCAAAGCTTTTTGAATCTATAGTTGTTTGTAAAATAAGAAGTCCAATAAACAATATAATCATTAAATTGATTAATACGGTACGGGTCGGTCGTTTCCGGTGTGCGGTAACGTAAACATTTAGTTTTTCGGTGGTTCTTAAATAAGTTAACACACAAATTACATTTTATACAATTCAAGTTAATATTCTAAAACCTTCGGCATAGTATTTATAAGTGATTAGTGTGTGAAATCATTGTTTTATTATAAAATTCATTACATTCATACAAAAATCTAAGTGAGTACTTACTCCGTGCATTCCGATACACGCCAAGCTTGGAGTTTATAAGTCACACGTGTGCATAGTTTGTTATTATTGTGATTGGGACAATCCAGGATCGCACTGTAACAGCTAATATACGCAATTAATAATAGAACCTAATTTACATCAAACTTGTAAACTTAAAATGGATCTAAACCTGATGGATCTGGTAACAAAGGTAAAAAACTTGATAAATGATGTCCAAGGAACATTACTGGATAACACTAACAAATTCAACAAAGACCAAATCGGGAAGATCCTGCCTAAAACGACCGAACTATTGGGTACAATATCTCAGATAGCTGTGTTATCCGGTAATAATGAAGATGAACTCCTTGCATATAGGAAAGTTGTTAATGAAAAATTGGACAACATATTCCAGATGTCTCTGAGACAATCTCAGAAATAGTTGGAAGAGAGGAAAGGAGAAAAAACATCATCATATACAACGTACCTGAAGGCGAAGATAACCAACCAACAAATCTAGAGGCTGATTGCGATAAAGTATTAAACATAATTAAAAAAGTCAATGGTGGAAATGAAACGAAAATCAAACGGACTTGCAGATTGGGTACAAAAAAGGTTGATAAAATTAGACCAATGAATGTTGAATTTGAGGATCATTCTGCCGCTAGAGATTTTCTTTTAAATAAGCGAAAGCTACCTGTTGAAATTAAGGCTGCTGAAGATCGAACCTTTTTACAGAGGAAGAAATTCAAGGAGCTGCTCAATATGCTAGAGGATAGAAAAAAGAAGGGTGAACTAAACCTGACCATCAAATATATAAACTCAGAACCGAAAATCGTAAAACAACATCAAAAAAACTAAAAACATCAACACTTTCCATGTATTACCAAAATGTGCGTGGCCTCAAAACAAAACTCAATGAGTTACGAGGTATTGCACCGGTAATAACATCAGAAGTGTTGATATTAACAGAGACATGGCTAAGTAGTGATATTAAAACAGCTGAAACAGGACTCAATGATAAGTATAATATATATAGAATGGATAGGTGCGCGTCCACTAGCACTAAATCAAGGGGAGGTGGAGTACTGATTGCAGTAAATAAAACACTGACATCCCACAGAATCAAAACAACTCATCTAGACGTTGAACATCTATTCATAATGATAAATACCAGACCAAGAAAATTTATAATAGGCTGTGTGTACATTCCTCCAAACTCCAGAAGTGATCTTTATACAAAGCATACCAGAGAAGTGGAACAACTGAGGATTTTATATCCTAAAGCTAGAATTCTCCTATGTGGAGATTACAATCTTCCAACAAATTTCATTTATAATAACACTGAGGAAGAACAAATGCTTAGAAATGTAGAGCTAGGCACTGATCCAAGGACAATAGAGGTTCAAGAAATGGCATCTTTTTTGAACATGTCGCAAATGAACAAAGTAGAGAATAAAAATGGTCGAATTCTTGACCTTGTTTTTGATACTGACAACGCTGCTCATATAAGTTATTCCTGTGATATCCTGATGCCATTAGATGAACACCACCCACCACTCGATATTATTATAAATAATAAAATCGACAATAGCTTAATCAGCCAAGTTACTTTCAGAGATTTTTCCAAATGTGATTATGAAAAGATTGCGAATGAAATAATAAATGTAGATTGGACTATACTTCATAGTATCACAGATGTAAACGATCAAGTTTCTTATTTTTACACAGAAATATACCGCATAATAGAGTTTCATGTGAAAGAGATTCATATAAAGCAAAATTATTTTCCTAAATGGGTTAATGTCGAATTAAGGAAACTAATTTCACAAAAAAAGGAAGCACATAAAATATACAAATTAACTCGGAATCCGAAAGATTATTCTAAATTCTCAATCTTACGTCAACAGTGCAAAAGCGTGGCAAAGTCTTGTCTAAATAATTATACCGATCAAGTAGAAAAATCCATCAATAAAGACTCTTAAGGCGTTTTGGAATTTTTACAGATCTATTAATAATGATGGCAATGGCTACCCAGGAACAATGCACCACGAGAATAAATTCGGACAAAGTGTTAATAAAATAGTTGAATTATTTGCTTGCTGTTTTAAAAAAGTGTATAATGTAAGTAGCAATAGTAAAAGTGTTTCCGAAGATACTAATGATTACATGAAGGTCCAAGAATCTTCTCAAATATGTATTTCAGATTGTTACATTGCACCTAACAAAATAGAGAAAAAAATAAAATCCCTAGATCCAAACAAAGGAGCCGGTCCTGATAAAATTCCAACCAAGTTTCTCAAAAATTGCTCAAATGCATTAATTTATCCTCTCACAATTATTTTCAATGCATCTTTATCCTCAGGTATTTTCCCTGAAGTGTGGAAGGAGGGATACCTTACTCCTATATTTAAATCAGGTGATAAAAATAACATATCCAACTACAGACCGATATGTATCCAATCTGCGCTGCCAAAAATGTTTGAGTCCCTTGTGTTGGATAACATTATCGGTAAAATCAGACCAACCATTTCTCCGGAGCAGCATGGATTTTTATCTGGTCGATCAACTGAAACTAATTTAGCAGTATACACAAAGGACATTGCCGAATGTCTTGCTGAAAAAAATCAAATTGATGCAATCTATACAGATTTCAGCAAGGCATTTGACAAAGTCTCACATAAAGTGCTGTTTATTTATTTATTTATTCATGAATATACGGCAATATGCCTTTTATTACATAATCATTATAGTTGACAATATCAATGAATTAAAAACCAAAACAAAAATACATACACAAAATAAAAACAATAAAATGACCACAATTACAATACATACTCGATCAAAAATATAGTGTTCCAAATCCATACAAGTATACACAACAATAGAAAACCAAAAGTTTATATCCAACACAATAAAATGATTCCTGACACATGTTCAAACATTACTTATTCAAATTAATTAATCACATCTAATTTATTTCATCTAGTTTTATCTAAAAAAGTTTATGAATCAAAAACAACACTTGTAAAACAAATCATACAGCGCATATATAATAAAATTTACGCAAAAATAAAACCGACACTAAATAAACGAACGAAGCATAGAATGATCAGGACAATATACATTTATTGACTATTTACAATTTCAAAATAAGTCTGATTAAAATATTTGATTATTTTATCTTTCATTACATAATCACCTTCAAAAAACAAATCCAAATTCAATACATCGATAAATCTATTTCCAAGCATGTGCAGACGATTAATGACGGAATGTCTCTGGTAATTGGTTCGAGTATTTGATTCTTTAAATAAAATTTTCTGTCTAGTAGGACGATCAGGGACATGAAAATTGAGCAATGAAAGGAGCTCCGGGCAATCAAAACATGAGTTTACAATTTTGTATAAAAGAATCATGTCCAACAGGACACGCCTGTCAAACAATTTAGACATTCGAAGCTCCAGCAAAAGATGTTCATAACAGAAGTCAACATATGGGATGCCTAACCGAAAGTTAATATAACGCATGAATTTGCGTTGAACCCTCTCTATAGTATGTATATGCACACCATAATAAGGGGACCACACTGATGATGCATATTCCAACTGACTTCTAACATAGGCTTGGAAGAGAATCTTAAGGGTATATGTGTTTTTGAAGTCTCTGGAAATGCGTATAATGAAGCCCAACATCCGAAAAGCTCTGTCCGCGACACTTGATATATGCCCGGTGAAGGATAAACCGTCATCAAATAATACACCCAAATCACGCACCTCACTAACGGCCTCAAGAGCGACTCCATCCAGGGTGTAATTAAACAAGACTCTACTTCTAGTTTTAGCAAATCTTATGACATTGCACTTGTTAGTGTTCAACATCAAACCATTTTTATGACACCAAGCAGATATTAAGTCTATGTTATTTTGTAGTACCTTGCAGTCATCAATGTTTTTTATGACCCTATACATTTTGAGATCATCAGCATATAGAAGAACCTCGACCCCATTCAGATCATTCACAATATCGTTAATGAAAATGTTAAAAAGAATTGGTCCAAGGTGGGACCCTTGTGGGACACCGCTGATAGAAACGAAAACACGAGATATGACACCTCCCACCCTTACAGCAAGAGTTCTTCCCGATAGGTAACTCTCGACCCAACGAAGAAGATTACCACAGATTCCCAACCTTTCAAGTTTATAAACTAGCACAGGGTGACTAACCGTGTCAAAGGCCTTGGAGAAATCAGTGTATATGCTGTCAACCTGACTTCCCCCGGCCAATGACGTAGTCAAAAAATCGCTGTAAAGTACCAAATTCGAAACAGTGGATCTGCTTGAAATAAAACCGTGCTGCTTACGAGAGATAGTGGGAGAAACATGAGGAACGATGTAGTGAAGAACGATCCTCTCAAATAGTTTACCCAGCGTCGATAATAAACAAATAGGACGATAGTTCTCAACACTGCTCCTATCACCCTTCTTGAATATTGGGATCAAATAACTAAACTTCCAAATGGATGGAAAGACCCCCAAATCAAGAGATAAATTAAAGAGCCGAGTAAGAGGATAAGTGAGTGAAGAAGCACAAGCCCGAGCGAAGATAGGTGGGATAGCGTCAGGGCCAGGACCCTTTGAAACGTCAATAGACGAAAGCATATTGTAAACCACCTGTTCCTCCACACGAAATTGTGGGATGTTTACACATCGTCCAAGAGTATCCTCATTACTGAGATTATGAACAGGAGACGAAAACTGTCGATACACACTAGCAAAGAAATTCGCCAATAGGTCTGCCTTCGTCTCATCAGTTATTGCGCTTCTGTCACCATAAAACATTTCATTAGGAAGAGAAGCTCCCACATCTCCTCGGGAAGAAGGGGTGAGAGAAGAAGCATGCCTCCAAAAGTTCTTCAGATTTATGTTACTAGTAAGTGACATCTCCGTCTCAGATATATAATTACCATATAGAGTTGTTGACAATTTTTTACATCTCTTACGAAGATCTGAAAACCTTACATAATCTGAAACAGAGTTTGTTAGCTTATATTGGATATGAGCAGACTTCTTCTCAGAAATCAATGACTTTAACTCCGCACTCACCCATGCAGGATAAGTGGATCTAAATTGTTTATGAATTGGTACATATTGATCAATAAGATCATTAATAATCGTGTAAAAGGAGTCAATATCAGCGTCCACATTCCCATGAACAAACACATCATTCCAGTTCATTGAGAAAAGATGATTATTAATTGAGGAAAAATCTGCTTTATAAAAATTCTTAACATTAATGTCAGCAGTGTTGGCATTAGGAGAGAGGGGTGGATCAGTTAATAGTCGGATGTCCAAAGGAGGATGGTGAGGATCAATAGCAAAAAGGGGATCGTCCGAGAGGGAAACACGAACGTCATGAAGGGTTGTCAAAACTAAATCTAATACAACACCATTATGGTTGACAAAATTGTTTCTTTGTTGAATATTCATTAGACAGCACAATTCTGATATGGTATCAGCCTTCCTAGTTAGTCGTGGCACCACTGGTAAACCATCATTCCAACAGAGCTCAGGCAGATTGTAGTCACCAAGAAGTAACACTTCCGCAGAAGGGAAAGCAGAAGAAAGTCTCTCCACCTCAGCACAATGTCGCTCATATACCTCATTCGGTGAAGCAGGGGGGATGTATGTGCAACCAATAATAATTTGTTGCTTATTTTTTAATTTGAGCACTACAAAAATATGCTCAATGCCATTTTGCTGCGTCTTTATTTCTCTTGAGGCAATGCACGATCTGACAGCCAGTAAAACGCCTCCTCCTCTGGTTCTTCCCGACATTCTGTGATCCCTATCCAGTCTATAAATAGTATATCCACCCAGTCTCAGCTCTCCATCACCGACATCAGATGTTAACCACGTTTCAGTAAGAGCAATTATGTGGTAGTCAGCCGTTGACAAGACAGTAGGTAGTGACGACAATTTATTTTTTATGCTTCTAGGGTTTTGATAGAAAATATTCAGTTTTTTGTATGTCTATTTGTAGCAATTATAGGTTTATTTCTTATGTATTTTATATACAAATCACTCTCACCATTGGACCTTCTTCTAACCAGTTCCTCCTTCAATCTCCTCAAATCGTCCCTTTGTGCAATCGTTAAATCGCTATAAACTCTCACATCTCCACCCAAAAGTCGTCTGTTTCTTACAATATTTATAGCACGCTCTTGACTATCCAGAATTACCTTAAGAGGCCTTGGTCCATCATTCCTGTGTCTACCCAGTCGGATACATTTTACCCCATCCTCTTCGAGAGTTTCATCAACCCTTCTCAATAATGCTGCAATTTCGCGTCTATCGTGCATCAAGGCTTCAGTCCGCTTCTCTCCCACATATTCAGGCATATTGTGAACTATTACATTTTTAGAGCGTAAAATGCGTTCTTCTACCTCTTCCGTTACCTTCAACAAATCAACTTTGGATTCTAATTCACAGACACGATTTTTAAGCGCGAGATTTTCCTCCACAAGGGCACTCATTTGATCTTTTATGTTGTTTATCACATTAGATTGAGATTCAATTATTTTTTTCAATTCAGCATGGGAGAGCGCCATCTCTTGGCGAGTAGCTGTAAGCTGTTCGGTTAACAGGTTTTTGAAGAAATTTTTCAAATCGGAAGTCATTTTTTCATTTAAATGATTAGACTCAGCTTCAACAGATGCATTCTTTGCTTTTTTCCTATCCACATTTTCGCCCACAACTATAGATGTCGCTGCTGCATTGGTAATTAGGGAATCAGATTTAATTTGATTTCTGGTTTTGTACTTGGATAACTGCTCATTGTTATTCATATTGTAATTAAAATTTGTATGAAAAAAAAAGTTTGCGTAGTGTGGTATTCGAACTCACGCCGCCGAATCCAGCAAGTACAATAATGCGACAGCGTTATACCGTTGAACCACGGTCTCAGCTGTTATGACCGTGAGAATTGCTTATTATGTATTAACAGCTGTGCAGTTCAAAAATAATGTTTACCCTCCAGTAACGCAAATTATTGTAGAAATGAATAAAACATGTACAATGGCTGAGATCCAACTCTACTGTCAATCATCACATAAATTAATTGATTTGCGTACCTTTTAATAAAGGATTTGTGTAGATAATGGTACCAGATGATAATTGTAGCACGTACTTCAAATTGTATCACTTTTCAAGATTTATAATGTAGTTTCAACACTTAAAATAATATTTTTTTTAGAGAACAAAAAATAATATGTCCAACTATTTCTGTAAAGTATTGTAGTAATGTAATGTTGGATAAGTTAAAGCTGATAGGAGTAGAAGGAAAGATGTTAACGTGGATAGAGTAATATCTTATAAATAGAAGATTGAGAGTGAAAATTGAATCATCAGTTTCCGAAGCATTTTTGGCTTCAAGTGGAGTACCGCAAGGTTCACACTTGGGTCCCTTACTATTTACCATATTTATAAATGATATAGCAACAATATTCATGGATGTTAAGGTATTGTTATTTGCTGATGACCTCAAACTTTACAGGGTTATAAAGAATGTAACAGATTGTGATGTACTGCAAAATAATGTCAACCTGCTGCAATCGTGGTGTGAGGTAAATGAACTACATTTAAATATTGAAAAATGTAAAGTCATTAGATATTTTAGGACTAAATATCCAATAAAACATCAATATTCTCTAAACGGAAAAAATCTTGAATCTGTGAGTCAGATCCGAGATCTTGGAGTAATATTTGATGAAAAATTGAGTTTCATTCCCCACATTACCATGATTGCAGATAAGGCCTTGAAGATGTTGGGGTTCATAAGCAGAATATGCAAAGATTTTAAATCTATCAACTGTCTGGTGACCTTGTATTGTGCATTGGTCCGAAGCCAACTGGAATAAGTAACGCCGATATGGTCTCCACATTACGCAGTACATGTGAAAACACAAATTCTTGAGACTGATTAATTACAAACTAGGTATACCGATAGAAGATATTAATTATAATTATTTATTACCATTGTTGAACATGTTAATGCTCGCTGATAGAAGAAACATCAATGACATATTGTTGCTACATAAAATAATAAATAATTTAATAGACAGTACGGCCCTGGTTGAAAATATAAAATATCATGTTCAAAGTAGACCCTTAAGACAATCCACACTATTCTCTATTCCTAGAACTAAAACCAACCACTTCCAACATAGCATCATCCCCCATCTCCATAGTGCAGCGAATACATATGGTCACATTGTAGATATTTTTTATGACACTCAAACTGCTGTCAAATGGTCAATTACAACCCATCTTATAATGATACAATATAACTTAACTACAATATACATAATCCATGTACTATACACTTGTGTGTATTGGCTGAGAATTGCGTGAATGCTATCTGAAGTATGTTTGCATATATGCACTATTGTTTTATGTTGAGTTGTCCACTTTTATCCTAAAATATTTCTACTTTTATGTATGTTATTATAGTAAAGGTAATGTTATTAATTTAACGTACCTATATCTGACCTATATCTATTTTTTTGAAATGTATACCATGTTTAGAATATGTTGAAATGTTTACCAATATTATATATTACTTACTGGTTTTTTTATATTTACCATTATTGTCAGAGAAATATATATTATATGTCTATGATTATTGTATTTTTCTCATTCATTGTATATTTATAAGGATTCCCAATATATAGGTATACTTTAATATACATATATATTAACATCTTCCAAAATTTTAAAAAATGTATCTAGATTGTTGTTTATGTTTGAATATGTGTATGAACTTTTATGTATATTTTAAAGTTTTATTACTGATTTGATTAATGTTTTATTACTGGTTTGATTAATGTTCTATTACAGATTTGTTTAAATTTTTTATTACTGATATGTTTAAAGTTTTATTACTGATTGATGAAAGTTTTATTACTGATTGGTGAATGATTTATTATTGATTTGATTAATGTTCTATTACGGATTTGTTTAAAGTTTTATTACTGACTCGATCAATGTTTTATTACTGACTTGTTTAAAGTTTTATTACTGATTTGATAAATGTTTCATTACTGATTTGTTTAAAGTTTTATTACTGATTTGATTGATGTTTTATTATTGATTTGTCTAAAGTTTTATTACTGATTTGATTAATGTTTCATTACTGATTTGTTCAAAGTTTTATTACTGATTTGATTAATATTTTATTACTGATTTGTTTAAAGTTTTATTACTGACTGATCAATGTTTTATTACTGACTTGTTAAAAGTTTTATTACTGTTTTGATAAATGTTTCATTACTGATTTGTTTAAAGTTTTATTACTGATTTGATTGATGTTTTATTATTGATTTGTCTAAAGTTTTATTACTGATTTGATTAATGTTTCATTACTGATTTGTTCAAATTTTTATTACTGATTTGATTAATACTTTATTACTGATTTGTTTAAAGTTTTATTACTGATTTGATTAATGTTTCATTCCTGATATGTTTATAGTTTTATCACTTTTATGATTAATGATTTGTGTAACGTTTTATTACTGAATTGTATTTGTTTGGAAATTTGTATCTTTGTTCATAATATTATGCAAGTGTAAGGGCTTACGCCGTCAATGAAATAAATAAATAATCACCACAAAGCAACACGGTTTTGTGCCAAGAGAGGCCAAGTCGACTCCGTGTACACTGACCTTTCAAAAGCTTTTGACAAGGTGTCACATAACATGCTACTTTGTAAGCTACGTGGATACGGAGTTGGTGGAGTTTTCTATCGCTGGATAGAAAGTTACCTTAAGGAGAGAACACTTAAAGTCAGGGTTGGTGATGGTGTTTCTGATACCGTGTTTGCTCATAGTGGTGTGCCTCAGGGCTCGCACTTAGGACCAATACTTTTGAATGTATTTATCAATGACATAGTTCAGATCTTCAGGGACATTGAAGTGTTATTATTTGCCGATGACTTAAAACTATACAAGTTTATCAATGGTATAGAAGATTGTATAATGCTACAAAACAATTTAGATGTTTTAAATGACTGGTGTAAGAAAAATAAGCTTTGCCTAAACATCTCAAAATGCCAGGTCATTAGATTCCATAAAACTAAGTCTACAATTGTTTACATTTACTTAATTGATAAAATTATACTTGATTCTGTCTCTAATTTGAAAGATTTAGGCATCACCTTCTCTGAGGATCTAACTTACAATTTACACATAGAGGAAACTGTTGGCAGGTCTATGAGGGCTCTGGGCTTTATATTCAGACTGGCGACAGACTTTCAATTGATTCGGTCTTGTAGATTGCTCTTTGTCTCCCTTGTAAGACCATTACTGGAGTACAATACCGCAGTGTGGTCCCCGAATTATGCCGTCCATAGTAAAAGTCTAGAAAGGGTACAGAGAAAGTTCTTAAGATTGATTAATTACAGAATGGGAATACCAATAGAGAATATTGAATATTCAGTCTTAATGAGCGAGCTCGGTATCCTTAGTCTTGAGAATCGAAGGAAGATGTTCGACCTTTGTTTCCTGCACAAGCTTCTAAACGGTGCAATCGATTCTCCTGAGCTGATTAATCCAAATTAATGTCCCCGTCAGAAGTACGAGACAATCTGTAACTTTTCACGAGTCTTACACTAGAAACAACTACACATACCATACTCCAATAAACAGATTTCACAGACTTGGTAATCTGGTGGGTGATAGCACTGATATTTTTGCTGACAGTTTTCTAAAATACAAATCGAACATTATCAAATACTTGAATGTACAAACTGACAATGGGTAGTCGAGGTTTATAGTTGCTTATTTACGTTGATCTTCTCTGGTATTCGATGCCTCTAACTGGGTATGTTCATGTCACTAATTGTTATTTTTTTAATGTGGTGAATTGCTCTTTTATCAACTTGACCTAAACTTATGTTTTTTAATTGATCTCTATTATTTGAAATTTTTTATATAAATTTTTTCATATCAATTTTTTATTGACTTATGAATTTTAACTAATTGACTTTTTACTATATTTGACATTTTTATACCACTTTGATTTCTCTTTGTAATGTCTTGACCAATTTTTTTTAACAATTTTGTATCTTATTTTTTAAATATAACATGATTAATGTTATATTGTCTATTAAACTCTCGTTATTTTAGTCTAATTGTTTTGTGTCTTTTTTGTAACAGATCTTTCCTTTGTTTACATGTTTTGTATGTATACAGAGGTTTAACATGTTAAAGGCTTTGGCCGTAAATATTTGTAAATAAATAAAAATAAATATTTACAAGAAAAAATTAATATGTTTCTTTATTCATAAAAGGATTCACAGTGGTGAAAAATCTTTTGAGCGTTATATTTGCATGAAAAAATATAATACTTCTAATGAATTAACACAAGACTGACTCAAATAAAATATTGTGAATAGATAAAAAATGGCGTTTAGTTTAATAAAATTACTCAGCCAAATTCCCGTATAGGACTGCACGTTTATTGTTTATATGTGTGTATTAAGACAAATGGTATGTTTAAATGTAGTGAACTATGCACTCCAAGTCCAAAATATTCATCCATAGTATTATGCGTTTATAATAATTATTATGTACTAGCTCAGAATCCGGCTTTACCCTGAGAATAATTGTCAATCTATAAATAAATAGATTTGAATATTTCTTGAAAAAGAATGAATTAATTTTATAAAGAATTTTTTTGTATTATTGTGTTGATATTTATTTCTGAAAATTGTAAATTATAGATAAAACTACCGATGATTAGTTGAAAAACATAAATGGATTTAAAACAAAAAAAAATTAATGTTTACAAGAAATAGAAGTGAAAGTGTTCGAAAAAATGAAGACAAATTACATCTCAAATTCAGCAATGAGGTTTGCCACCCATTTTGAATGTCTTAATTTTTTATTGGCACAGAGAAGACGGTTTATTATATGCAGCTGTTCTGCTGGCTACCCTACTTGTGGGATTTGCCGTGATGGTGTAGTAGTAAGTAAAAAAAATGTGCAACTTAAACGCTTTCCAGCGATGAGGTATGCTATCCATCCTAAATGTCTTCACTTCTGTTAGCATGGACAGGACATTTATATGAGGTATATATCCACTGGCTACCTCCCTTGTGGGAAGTGCCGTGAACGTATGAATGAATAACATAATTACATACACATTACTTTATATACAGGGAGAGGACAGCCTGCATGTTTATAACATGAAGCTGTTCTGCTGGCTACTCCACTTGTGGGATGTGGCAAACTCCCCTTTCACGACACTAAGCTTGCATTAAAGATGTACATACATACAATGAACACAATTTAACATTTTTTTTATAATATCTATTATACCCTCCAAATTGAGCAGAGCTCGTGCTTCGAGGAATTATAGGGTTATTACTAATATCTAACAAATTCAACTTATCTTTCATCATCATCAGTTGCTCTACAGCCCATTGTGAGCCTTGGCCTCCTCCAACATTCGTGTAACTAAATTTAGTAATTCTAGTGTTTGTACATTCACAGAGTGAAAATTCACAATTACAAATATCAATATTTCTAAACACACTAAATTATTAAACAAGTCGAGTGCTTTCATCAAAAGCTCAGTCTGACATTTTCAAGAAGAAAATTTGATATAACGAAAACAATTTTGTTTTCGTTATATCAATATAATGGAGTTTTACAAAATTAACGTCGACTCAATCAAGAAGAAAACTGTTGGAGTTCTTTAAAAAATTAGTGAAAAATGGACTGTGTTTATAAATATCGATATTTGTAACTAAATTTATCTGAATGCATAAATTTATTCTCTTTTATCAAGCCATTGTACCATCCCACCCCAAGATATGTGTACAATAATAAAATAAATTATCTTATCTCAAACATATATGTTTAATCTTAAATTACTGTCTTAAAAATATGATTTGTTTGTTATAAATTACATGTATGAAAAATAATTAAGTAGTTTTATTCGTTAATATGTTAGTCTATTGGAAGGCTTTAGAACTCTACCATATCTTGAAACTTTTTCATTTTTGGCTTTAACTCATTTTCACATACCAGTATATGCAACTATGTCTTCTATCTGGAGGGAGAATGAGGCAGTTTTGATGACGTACATATTCATGTTTAGTTTGGTTGAATATAATGAAAGAATAAAATATCTTTCAATATTGAGGATTTGGTTGAAGATCAAAGACACTAGATAAAAACATATTACATCTTAAATTCAGCGATGAGGTTTGCCACCCATCCTGAATGTCTTAATTTTATGTTGGCACGGAGAGGACAGCTTGCAAGTTTATAACATGTAGCTGATCTACTGGCTACCCCACATCCAGATTAGGAACAAAAAGATACGAGCAATGTTTTTTATATTCATAGACATACTAAACTTACAGCGCGGTATATTTTTTCGGAATTTTTGTGTTCTAACATTTAATAACAACTTTTTTTCTCCATATCACTGAAATGATAATGGTCTCTTTCCTACTAATGCTGAAGTATAGGACATCCTTTGTACCTGCCGAGGGTATTGCTTTCCTATCATAAACATTGTCATAAAACAACAATCAATAAATGTTCTTCAAGTATTAGCAGTAAGTATTACAAACTTTCGATAAATTACCACTTACGATGATCGAAATTTTCTGCTTGACGTCATGTGCATGTGAGGAAACTCTACAATACACATCTTTGAATTAATAGGAGGTACCTATGCCAGACCGCCATCACAAAGATGGCAGTGCACAAGACGCAATAATATAGCTTCGGAGCCTCGAGATTCAAATTTAGTGGGCCAGAAGAAGAAGCCTATTTTTCATCTTGGCAGTTTTTATAAACGCAGCCCGTATTTCCACTGCCATAGAAACGAAACAATTTATTTTGTCTATGGAATATTTAAGTCATTGGCCAAAAACGTTATAGTTAAGTATGGCTATATAAAAAAAAAGAAAAAGTATTTTTGACAAATCGATGACATTTATTGTGACGTGTATGTTTTGCTACGTTAAATAATTTTGATGAACAATTTTAAGTCGAGAAACTCGAGAATCTACAACCTTTTTTCGATACATCTGTGGGTGGACTCATGGAATAATAAATATACTAAAGTGGGTGGAATACGGCTGCAGCGAAGCACAACAAGTATACTGGAAAATACTTTCCGCCTTGATCTTCGAATCAGTGCTGGAGAGAGAAAATACATTTATAATGATGCCTTTTTTACAGATTTCATAGGTTAATAAGTTTAAATATCAGAGACATTGTTGACCTAAAAGGGTGATGTTTTTCCACCACCAGCCTGGAAGACTCATAGTTACAAAATAAATCATTCCTAGGACAGCAACCTCGCGGAAGTCAGGCGTGACGACGAAGTCGTCACACATTTGGTGAAGAACCTTCCAGAGGAGAGGAGGCTAGTTACTTCTGTGTGTAGTTATATTGACTGTCCAGCTCCATAACTCAACAAGGCAAAAATTTCATTTAATTCAACGCCACTCTTCCAATTTCACAAACAAATAAAAGCTATAAAAAATACACGCTCCCTTCATACTTATTTTAAAAATTTAGTGATGGAAGTCATTTATTGTAGTCCACTGATTTTTCCGATTCAGGAATAAGCGAAAATAAATCAATTTACAAATGAAAAAACAAATACAAAGTTTTCAAATATATATATTTAATATTGAAACTTATTGCTCTCACCATGATATTAGAAAAATAATGAAAAGGAAGACGAGTATTACTTAAACCCTATTTATAGTACTATACTATACTATACCCTCACGCCGTATCCCAAGTGGGGTAGGCAGAGAGAACGGAACGCCACACAGATCTATCTTTACACACTTCCTTCGCTTCCTCCACATTCATACAGTTTCTCATACACGCACGTCGATTCCTCTTACTCAACACGCGGCCGTCCTTGAGAATTTGATCCACGTGATCAAGCCACGTGGTTCTCGGACGTCCGCGCTTCCTCACACCTTTTCTTTCAGACAAGTATATCCTCTTTGTCATTCTTACTTCGTTCATTCGTTCAACGTGTCCAAACCACCGTAGTTTATTCACGCGCATTCTGTCCACAACACTCTTCTTGCATCCGCTCATTCTTCTAATATCCTCATTCTTCACTCTATCACGCAGCGTTTTACCAACCATTCTTCTTAACGATCGCATCTCCACTGCATTTATTCCACTTTCGTCCTTCTTCAGCCACGTCCATGTCTCGCTTGCATACGTAAGTGACGGTACCAGAATGGTATTGTGCACCAGCATTTTAGCCATGTTCGACACATTGCCATTGCTGACAATGGGTCGAAGTGCACCGTTCACTCTAGCACCGGCCACTTTCCTTCTTTCAATGTCCCTATCGCATCTTCCATCCCTCGTAAACATACTTTTTTCTTCTTGTCGTCTGCCCTATTTATAGGCAAAACTTTATACGAAAGTCTTAAAGTGTTATACAAAGTATTATTTTAACTAAAATTCAAATGCACGACAAATTCTTTTTTCTGTGGCCGTGAAAATACGCGATTTTTGCAAGTGACAAGTGCGATTCCAAAGTCTGGGTTCTCCACCAGGTGGCGTTAAAATCAATTTAAAAGTCAGAAAATGTAATATAAATCATAATTTCTAGTTATAAAGTATTATTATTGGTGTATTATTTATTTTCCCTGTTATTTTTAGTGAATTCTAATTTTTAAAGTGCATTATTAGAAAAACCAGTGTTACAATAACATAATTATTATTCATTTCTATTATTTTTTTATATTGCAACACCATGGAAAAAAAAGAAAAAAGGTAATTTTTTTCTATTATCTGTGGCCGTGGAAATACGTCCGGCCTTTTATAAAAAGGTAATTTTTCACACCTGGCAATAAAATATTATCTATGGTTTTCAAGTACTTTGTCGTTGGTCGTGTTATTTACATAGACTTTTATACTATATACCTAGACGGCGTACTAACCCTCAAAAGTGTGTCGAATTGCACGGCACTTTTCGTTAGCTGGTTGGCAAAACATTGGTTTCTGCGGTACGTTTGCTTGACGGTTCCTCGTGTTTCGTTATAAAACCCTCGTTTATACCATATTTTATACTTTTGAATGAATGTTTTTATAATACTAAGGAGTTGTTTAGTGTTTGGTATTAATTATAATCCGGTTTTTCTTTTTATTTTAAGTTTGGTGTGGATTTAAAATTGTATTGACTGTATACAGTAGTTCATAGTTTTAATATTAAGTAAGTAATAATTGTTTTTTTTTTTTTGAAACAAACATTGAAAAATCTTTATTATGACTTTGCATTTTATGAAATATTATTATTGAAATACTTTTTTTTGCTAATCAATGAAATCTTTATCGGACTCTAAATTTATTTTAGTATATTTTAACAGTTATAATATAAGGATTCACTTTATACATCTGGCCGAAGGTAGATTTAGATTAATTGAACAATCGGCTTCAATCAAAACCCCATTTTTGGTCGAACACTAACAATGATTGCAAAGTGCTGATAAAATTGTTTTCGTTTTGTGATTTTGTATATTATTTCTGTTCACATAATTATATTTTCAAATGTTTTGTTATCCAAATGAATGAATAAATAAAAAAATCTTTAATTTGGTATGTACTAGGTATATAAAAACTATGTGTACATATGAAATAATTTCAATAAAGTTTATTTATTACAATTATTTCTTTCTTTAATTATTTCACAAACCACATTTACTCCACAAACATTTTTGATATTGTTTTCTAAATTTTTGAAAGCAAGAGGTGACCCAGGAGCCAGGGTTGGATCTAAATTTCATCTACGTTGAATGACAAAATGTTAATCAAACCAATTCTAGTTCACCTGTGGTAAAGATGGAGAATTTATTCTCTGTATATATTTTCATCTATTTATCTCCTATGAAAAAGATAGCCAGTGGATCTATTATTATTATTATTTATTATTATTATTTCGATGATTTGTAAAGTCTAATGATTTGTAAATTCTACTGTGTAATGAATTCAGAGATCATCCTATATGTGACATAAAAGTTAATATGTACATTTATTTGAGATATTGGCTCAAATAGAAGCTACTGCTTTTACTATACCATCACGGCATATCCCACAAGTGGAGTAACCAGCGGACCAGCTGCATGTAAGAAACATGCAAGCTGCCCTCTTCATGCCAATATAAAATCAAGACATTCAGGTTGGGTGGCAAACCTCATCGCTGAATTTAAGATGTACAATGTCTTTATTTTTTCGAACACCTGCCTTTTACAGGACACTCGAAAATAGAAGCTCCAAACTCTTATTGTCCTGTAAAGACGTATTATTGTGTTATTAAATAAAGTAAAACTGGGGGTTTTATTTTGGTAGTTTGAGTACATGAGCCAAACATATCAACAATGTAAGAATCACCTCATAAACATTGGATAAATAAACAAAAACAAAAACCATGTTGGTATTTTTTATATTACTAGACATCTCAATTGCTTTCTTAATCGATTCATTTTAATTTTTCAACTGTTACGCCTATTTTAGTTAAATAAATTCGAAAATTTCACAGCATACTCCACATTTCCCATACAAATTGCCATAGTTCTTGCCAACCAACTGTGCGAAAGAGACAATCTTTGTTTGCCTCACTTCACCGCTATGAAAAGTTACCGAGGTACTCTGTCTAGGTATATAGTATTAAAGTCTATGGTTATTTATATACACAAAAATCAATTATTCAATATTCGATAGTTATTGTGCGTTATATTGCAATAATGTGGTCTAATAACATGTGTTTTTTATTTTAAAATGTTGTAAATATACAATTTGGTCGTGTTTTATGTCAAATGGTGAGTTTATCCTCGAACAGACGATTTATCCTAACCTAATAAACTAGATGACGTTTTTCACAGTACGTTGATTTTCACAACAGTTTTTCAACAATATTATCGAAAATTACATTTTATCATAAAGTTTATCAATAAAAATTAACTTTAAACTAGTGTATGTGCAATTTACATAAGTTTTCATTTGAAATTTCATAATTTTCGTGGCAAATTACGACGTGTTCTCGCAGCAACTCCGATTGTAAATACCTACGTCACATTCTGTTTGTGATATTTGCTGCACATTGTGAAGATTGATTCTATTTGCTTACAAACAATATGTTTTAACAGATGTTTCAGATTTATTTGCGCAAAGTTTTGCTCATAATTTGTGTAAATAATATGCTATTTTTAAGGATCGATTAGTGTCTTTAGTGATAATGATTCAAAAGAGATTTTTTGATAAGATTATCAAGTGTTTGTCTATTTTCACATTATGTAAGAACATTGTTTATTGCTTTAAACATTTATTAAAAGATTGATTAATATTTTTTTCTAAATTTGATTAGAAAGTGAAGAGATGTAAAGTATAATAGGTCAGTTTCTATCTGGTTGAGACAGACATGTTATTTTTCATTCTAAATGACATTTTTACGTCTGACTATTGAGTACCATTAGCTAGAATAAAACTGAAAAACTTGATGATCACAGTCATTGGCCTTTCTATCTTCCTTTTCAAAACACTGGGTGAAAACGGGGTCTCCTCCGTTGAAAACAATTTTATTCATTTATTTATTTTGTTCCAATCAAGTCACATTGTCCTAAAAAATCCTGAAAATTATTTTATTTATTTTCAGATAGAAGTATGCTATTGGTCATCAGACGAGATGCATTCACAACATTTGATATTTGGCTGAATACTTAGAAGTCAATGAAGTAGAAGTAGCAGCACAACATGTCGGATAATGGAGAAACTGTCAGCAGCGGAGATGTCGAAGAGGATAACATCTGTCCTCTGCATGAATGTGTCTTTAAAGGAGACCTCCGCAAACTCTCAGCACTGATTCGAAAGAATGACGTTGCAAAAAAAGATAAGCATGGCAATACCGCGCTACATCTTGCAGTTATGCTCGGACGAAAAGAATGTGTGCAAATTTTACTAGCACACGGTGCTCCGGTTAAGGTTAAAAATATTTTAGGATGGTCACCGTTGGCGGAAGCTATCAGTTACGGAGATAGGCAGACAATTTTATCGCTTGTCCGTAAATTGAAACAGCAATCACGCGAACAGATTGAACAAAGAAGACCTGATTTAGTTCAAGCGTTGCATCATATTAAAGACTTTTATATGGAGCTTAAGTGGGATTTTCAATCATGGGTTCCTCTCGTATCAAGAATTTTACCTTCAGATATTTGTAAGATATACAAATCTGGTTCAAGTATACGTCTCGATACAACTCTTGTTGATTTCTCCGATATGAAATGGGAAAGAGGTGATATAAGTTTTATTTACAAAGGAGACGAAGCGCCCAGTAATTCATTGACTGTCTTAGATAATAAATGCAAAGTATTTCAACATGTACGGTACGAAGATACTGAAGTAGAGATTGAAGATGAAGTTGATATATTAATGTCGAGTGATATCCTCGCTGCGCAAATGTCGACAAAGAGCATATCTTTTACACGAGCGCAGTCGGGGTGGTTTTTCCGTGAAGATCGTAAAGAAACAGTTGCGGGACAATATCGTAGCGATCTGTATTGTATAAATGGTTTGGTTTTGGAGTCTAGAAAACGACGAGAACATTTATCGACAGACGACTTGCAAAAGAATAAAGCGTTGATGGAGAGTTTTACTAAAGGAAATACTCAAGGTCTCGATTCAAATGGCGAACCTGTGCGAAGATGTTCATTAAATCCTCCGCCTGCTAGCGGATTAACATGGGCAGAGTATATCAGCGCACCTCCTGGACGATACAATGGTCTCGGAAGAGAACTTGTCTACAAAGAGACATCAAAAAATTTCAGGGCAACTGTCGCAATGAGTAACGATTTTCCATTGAGTGTTGACATGTTACTGGACGTGCTAGAAGTCATTGCGCCGTTTAAACATTTTTCGAAATTACGCGATTTCGTAGCGTTAAAATTACCCAGCGGATTTCCCGTTAAAATTGATATACCTATTTTACCTACGGTTACAGCTAAAATCACTTTTCAACAGTTTGAATTTCGCGACGATATTCTGTCGACCATGTTTCAAATACCGGAGGGCTACGTGGAAGATCCTTTTAGATTTCCCGACTTATGACGCTTTGATATACTGACTCTATTTGAAATGGGGGAGAGGCAACGCTGGGGATTGGAGATGTCTAAGAATGTTCACACAAGAAAGAAAATCTTCCGTCCTACACTTTTATCTGAGAAGGGAACAGTCTCTATTGAGTTTCCTATGTTGTTTGGGCTCGGCAGCTCATATTCCAGTCACTGTGTAGTTTATGTAGAATGACATTAAGATTATTATATTATTTGTTGTATTATTATTTATATTGTTCTGTTGTTTTCCTTATTCTGATTAGCACGTATTCATAATTCACGAGATCACCAGCTCGATGCTTAAGTTTTGGACTTTCATTCAGAGGTACTGTATTTGAAACCTCCTGCTGATGACCTACTTTATCTTCACAACACTACTAACGGGCTGTTTCACCACCTCTGGATAAAGTGCCGTATAGCCAATCCAACACAAATCTAACGGATAAAACGAAAAATGCGTTTCACGACTCCCTGACAGCTCTATTATTTTATTTTTATTTTTACAATATTTAGAATCAAACAGTCGTTACACAATATGTTGACAATTAATACATTTAACATGTAGACCAGCGAAGATTCCACTCTTACCAGAAATGTCTCAGTCTTGAGGGAAAAAAAGCAAAAGTTAAAATTCTCTAAAAAAGTCAAAGTAAATTTAAAAACAACGATAATACAATACTTAAAACAATACAAAAACATAAATATAAAAGCTAAATAAAGGTCTAGATAAGTTATCCAGCGAATAAGTCTTAGATAGTGTTAAACTATCAAAATTTGTTTACATGTGCGTTGCCTAGATATATTCCTAGGCAACGCACGATATATTCCTACCTACGTGCATACACTCATGCAACAAACACATGAAATTACAACGTTGCCACTGCTATCTGGTGGATAACAATCCGTAAGAAATCTGTAGGTGGTGAAACGCTCGCTTCAGTTTATCTTGTAGATAAATTTATCCTAAGGATAGTTATCTAGAACTTTATCCAGAGGTAGTGAAACAGCCCGTAAGTCATATATTTTTTTCTTGTGATGGGGTACAGGATATATTTAAATATATTGCAAACCCCGATTCAATATATCACTCACACTACAATTCTCTCCATTCGCTTTGCTGTGAAAATAAAGAATATTATTTATATCTTAATAATTTACCACATATGCACATAGGAACTTTCATTTAATTTGTTTATATAAACATGACCAATTAGACTAATCTACATCAATTTTAAACGCCTATAAAATAAACACCTGTCAATTTTTACGTTTTTTTGGTAGAATGTTGTGTCAATAATATGTAATAGGAACAATTTGTATATGTCGTCTTTTAATAATCCGTGACCATCTCAAAAGCACCGTGATTTCTCCCGAATGAAAATGTTTTCAACCTGCTCACGTGTATGGTAGTATTAAGTTGATTTTATCTTACATCTATCATAAATGTATCCTGTGAAAAACTGATGATTCCAAAACTGCACCAACCAGTTTTTAAACCTTTGGGAGTCCTTGAAGTAGTCTATATGTCTTTTTTTCTATTTTTTTTTAATATTGGAGTAATAATCAATTGTACATAACAGTTGGAAGCTAACCAGCACTGATTCACCTTGATATTATTTATATTTTCAAAAAGATTATCTTGTGAATAAAGTTCTTTAGTAAAGAATATAGCTCCGACTCTCCTGTAAGCTCTCGAGTTTCTGTAAAAAACATGTATTTGTAAAACATCACACATTTTACATCTTCAGTTCGACGATAACGTATGCTTTGCATCCTGAATGTTCTTTTTATCGGCACAGATTTATGTATCCAATTTATGATATACTTTTCAATGCTTTTTCACATATCGTCCCTCTTCTGACTAACAGTCGTATCTGCCTAAATGTAAATTGTTCAGGAGAGCGTTTTTTGTGTTTTGTCGTACATATTTTTGTCTCTCCTAGTTATATGATACAGTGTAAAAATATAACATTATTTTATTTGTTCCTATTATATATCTCGCAATCATTTTTGTGTGAGGAATTAGAAGATACAACACATTTTATTTAGAATAATTTGTAAATACGATAACAAATCAGAAAGCTATTCCAGGATAATGGTAACAGTTACAGGTGTGATCTTCAGTGATAATATGCAGGGCTCATATAAATACACATTGGTGATCATAACTCGATTTCGCCAAAAATGTCAGATACGACAGTTAGTCATAAGAGGGACAATATCCCTGACACATTCGAAAATTTTGGCATCTACTAACTTACTCCCCAAATATTTTAACCAAAGTCTCAGCTTCTCTTCCCAAAAAAAATATTGAGTCTTTTTTCCAGTGTCAATATTTACTGTTTAAAATGAATTATTTTAATTAGTCATTGGTGACTCTCTAGAGACAGTAAACTGTGTCTGTGACAACATCGTTGTGAATGTAAGAAGATCATTTCCTCGCTGTGTTTTAAAAAGGAGTACTAAGGAAACGAAAAATAATTAAGTTCCGGGGAATCCCGTGTAATGATTAGGTGTCTCGCTATTTTCTGTAATCTTTCCATTGTCCGAATACTGTAAAAGGCAAATAAACAATTGTGAAAAATCACATATAAGATATTTAGCATCTTCTGTTTGGTTGTGGCAGCGTCCACAGGATAAAAACGTCAATCTTATTCTCCGAAGAAATATTCGAATGAATGCGGGTCATTCCGTGTCAAATCAACACACTGATTCAGACTTGATGTTTCAGATTTTCATGATTTTTTTTATGCAGCAATATATCATAGACTTATGAAAGAATACTAAATTTCAGTTATGTAGCACAATTATTTTTGAAGTTATTAATTTTTAAAGATTTGAATTTTTATGAAAAAAATTCATGTCTTGGCACCTTTGGATGCCTATAGACTGGCAACCAGTGATGATATAAACCTAGGAGAGATCTCATTTCAAAGCTGTTGAATGAGGCTTTAATTTGATATGCCACAGGATAGGAGCAGCTATTAACACATTCATTGCGAAGTATTTTAAAGAAATCTGGTGATATGCTGAAAATAATGCCTTGTTTATATCTAAAATAAAACGGAAAATAATGATTTTTTTCTCTAAAAAACTATTGGAAATTGTTGTCATAAGGTTTATCTGCCCGCGCGTATGTATAAAAATCACTCACAATGTTCCAGTATCTGTTGACCGCGAAATAAATAACATGTGTATTTTGTATGCGAGCCGTAGTAAAGGCGCCTTCGCACCACAAACTGCCGTAAAGGCACATTCACACCAATCATAATTTTGCTGATATAGAATATCCGCATCCGCACAACTTGAACTATCATATATTTATTTACTTATTTTTTACTTACATTGACGATAAATATCTCCCATTACACATAAATAAAAAAAACATCAAATGGAATCAATTTATAGAGAGCGAGTTTATCGCAAAGGTTTATTTATTTTCCAATAAAAAAAATCAAACGTATTTTCGGAACAAATAAGGGTAAGGGGCCGTAGACAAACCGTACTTAGCAATCGACTACTGGTAAACTTTTCGAAAATCTATCTACATGTACCGTGAAATTATGCGCTATTGTTGCGCTTGCTGTCGAAAATTCTAGTAGGTCGCCAAGTGCGTGTTTGTCTAGGGGGTCAGGTGTTAGCAAGCCTCGCATATATCATAATTGAAATCTACAATTCAGCGATTAGGCATGCCGCCCGTCCTGAATGGCTTATTTTTACTGGCGTGGAGGGAACAATCTGCATGTTCATTACACGCAGTTAGTCCGCTGGCTACCCCATTAATATGCTGTGAAGGAACAGAATAGCAAAAATATAAAATCTTTTTCACATCTACTCGATATTTGTTGTTTTTTTTATATACATATGACAAAGAAATCTAAAAAAATGAAAAAATACATAATATACTGTGAAAGAGCCGCCAAATAAAAAAAACTTATACTTCTTCCCGTAATCAGTAATCCTGTTGGTTATTATTTTACCTATATGGAACAATATACCTAAAAAGATTTTAAATTCTTCAATTGTCATGTCTCTCCATCGAGTAAGTAATTCGTATTTTTTCTCCCTCTGATACATACTACAACAGCGTAAGTATTTGTTTCTTTTACAAATAAGTCATAAAACTCCTCATTGGCAATAACATTGAAATAATCAATAGGTACTTTTGTTTCTATATTGATTTTATTACCTGGATTTCCTGTGAATGGTAGAGTATTTGAAGATTTCGGAGAATCTGACCATTGTCTACATTCGCTACCTGCGATAGAGACAGATGCAGGAGACAATGACGGCGACGTTGTAGATATGTTATCCCTAAATGAAGATGGCATTTCATTCATTCATCGCCCTCAACGCTCCTCTCGGGAGCACATGGTAGAAACCAGCCTTCTCCATTCACAGCGTCTCTGCGCTAATTGCGTCACCTCTTTCTACGATATTCCATGCGCTCTGATGTCATTGTCATAGGAATGGTGTATTGTGAAAGAGGAACGCCCGGGCCAACGGAACCCTTGCGGACGGACAAACAGTGCTATATTTGGCCAACTATCATTGGCCATTCTCAGAACATGTCCCAGCCAGGACCATCGTCTCCTATATCACGGATATTACAGATCTCTGCCGGATGCACCGGCGCACAGCATCATTTGTGCCATATTCATACCATTTGACATCCAAAATCCTTTTATGACACTGAGAAGATGGCATAGTTATAGTATAATAACATTCATTTTATCATAACATTGGATTCGGATTCAGATTCCGTACATCTCATAGTCGCTGTTGTCACTCGTAAACTCATGTTTTCTATTCTGGCTCTTTTCGGACAAGGAGACCAAACCATTTTTTGGATAAAGTCACGAAAGTACAAAATTAAATTTATACATGGTATGGAATATGGATAAACAACCATTGTATAAATAAGAGTTTACAATTTTTTTTTTTTATAAATTCACGGAAAAATCTAAAAAATATTATAAATAACGACGTAGAAAATTGAATTTGTGTGTGGTATGGATTAATGTGGTGTGGTTTGGTTTGCTTATGTAGAACGAATGGAAGAGGAAAGAATGACAAAGTAGATATACTTATCTGAAAGGAGGGGTGTGAGGAAGCGCGGGTGTCCGAGAACCTAATGGCTTGATCATGTAGATAAATTTTCAAGGATGGCCGTGTTTTGAGTAAGAGAAACCGACGTGCGTGCATGAGAAATTGTATGACTGTAGAAGAATCGAAAGAAGTACATAAGGACAGATCTATATGGCGGTCCGTTCTCTCTGCCTACCCCATTTGGGATATGGCGTTAGGGAATAGATCGATATGGATGAACAACACTTCACTACATAAGAGTCAAATAAAAAATCGCACACTAAAATCAAAATAAAATAAATTTATATCGAAATAAATGTCACACAAAAATTCACTTTCGTAAATTCACGGATGTAAATACGGACGTGCAGCAAAAATTACTACCACTCTACGAGTACCGCCGTGTGTATGCACCTTTATATTATACGACCACGAACTATGACCTGTACTGCCCACACTCGATGGTTAGCAAAGGAATACTTGACACAGCCTATATGCTGAGGTAATTATTTTGTGCGTAGATATAAAGCTGACAATTTTTTTCATAATAAAATGCTTTTTTTTAATGTCCGCGCGAGGCGCGTACTCAGCACTTAGCGAGATTTCCTTGTACGCGCCTGGCGCGTTCTCAGCAATGAATGTGTTAAAAAAAAAAAATCAAAAAGTGGCTGTTTTAAAAATTCCAAAAAATAGTTTGTAATGTCTTAATTCATCTATAACAATTCTATTATCAGGAGATTACTAGGAATCAGGAGATAAAAAAATCAGAAAAAATTTGACATCAAATCTGAAAATCTCCCAAAATTGTGTTGAATTGACACGGAATGCCCCATGTCTTCATTACCTGTCACCGAATGATTTTCATCCAGCTGTGTGGACGTTGCTAATAACGATGAGACATATTCAATCTTATTCAAATTTTTTTTACCACACAACGAAGATGACCTGCGTGTTTGTTACTATATGCAGTGGTTAGTTCGCTGGCTATACCACTTGTGGAAAATGATGTAACGGTATAGATCAGGGATCGGCAACCTTTTAGCTGTAGTGTGCCAAGCCACTCTACCAATATGATTCAGGGTGCCGCCTTAATTCTAAATTATATAATGGGGTTCTAGAGGAGAAATATTTTATACCAAATTTATCTTTTAAACATATTTATTAAAAAAATAACATAAAATTCTAACATAAATTAAATTTTTTTAATGCGAACCTTGTCCCTGATTACTTTGTAGAGTGCCATTCAGAACCCCATCGCGTGCCAAGCCTGGCACGCGTGCCATAGGTTGCCGACGCCTGGTATAGATTGATCCTCTAGATGGGTTACCAATGATTAATAAATACATTTAAATATAATACTTTATGTGTTAGTCCTGGTTGACTGTTAGAAACTGCTTTGTTTTTAGTTTTAAGTTAGTTTATGTTGTAATTTTTATTTAAAATACTTCGTTATTAAATAAATTGGTCGGTTACTTGATAATAGAGCATTGACCTTTCAGAGATTGTGTGCTTAAATCTTCTTGCTGCCGACTTGCTCCACCTTCACAATGCAAGCATATCAATTGCCCAATTCCATAAGTCAAGAACTTTAAATTCTAATATTGTGAGATATGCATGTGGCAATTTTGAGGCAACCGTTATCTTCTTTTTCTTTTCGTAACGATAAAAATAATAAAACATTAAAATCTATATTCCCATTCCCTCCCTTAGAGAAGGGACGCACTGCATCATTTTGCTTAGATCAACCACTATTTTTTTTTCACTTTTAGCAGAGTAGGTACTTTTAGAGTCGATATATCGACGTTCGGCGCTAGAACTGTTGAGGGGCATTCACACCTATTACTTTGGGCGATCACTCAGGATGAATCATCGAAAGTGAAATTTTTTAACAGACTTTAAATTGTCAGCTGTCATTTGGGATGACAATGAAAGCGATTACCGTGAGCGATTAAAGCGATAAGTCCGGCATATTTTTGACGTAAATTCCTTTAATGAAACGACCGTAAATGCGTTTTTTTCTATTATTTGCCCTATTCTCTATGAATTAGTATGGAGTGTCCGAATCATAAACAAAACAAACGTGTTTTTGTGTGCTTAGGAAGATTTAATTAATTCAATATTTCGTTGTTGCATATTCAAAAAAAGTTATGTGTGAACATTATTATTGAGGCATACTCTTTGAAAACTGTTCATTAGGGCATTAAAATTGTTGTTTGGACTTTTTATTGGCATGTGATATTATTCTTGAAGTATTGAATTTTAATATTTGACACTAAGAATCACTTTATAAAATAGTTATGACGTCAGTATAAGCAGTTTATTCTAGAAATGTCAAAACATTTATAAATTCATATACCCCTTTTTGAATATCGTCGTCGGTTCTATGAAACCTCATATGTGCTCCTAACCAAATTTCGCAGGAGTCGCAATTTTTTTTTTATAAGTCTACAGATCAACAAATGAAATCAAATTTATTATATTATTTTGTTGATCTGTTTGTTCATAAACAGTTTTTTGCGACTCCTGTAAAATTTGGTTTGGAGCACATAAGAAGTTTCATAGAACCGAGGACGATATGCAACGACGATTTACTTTTATTTTTGATAACTGTTTTTTTACGGAAATATGTCAAACCACAAACAATAATATGGCTGTGAGTACAGACATGACAGTAAAAGTATGAACAAACATGATCACTTTTGATGATCATTCGAAGTGAAACAATGTGAATGCCTCTTTACTTAGAGTGAGGGTGTTCAGAAAAATCTGTCTATATAATTTTATTATCTACTGCATAAAACAAGTACAAAATATTATTGTTTAAATATTATTAAGCATTGTTTTAAATGTTATTTTAATTTAATTTTGTTTTTGTTAATTTTAATCTCCAATCAATTTTATTTTGTGTATTTTTTATGTATATATTTTAATTCAGTTGTACTCGCAAGGAATGTGCATTTTAGACTTGGCTAATTAAGCACGTCTAAAGTTTATTTATTTATTCATTCATTCTTTACTGTACATTGATTAAAAACAATTATATAAAAGATATACATTCAAATTAAATACAATCAATATACAGTGGGCGAGTTTATCGCAAAGGCGTGATCTCTTCCAACTAACCCAAAAGTATTAACTTAAAAAAAACATATGAGAAAAAAAAAGAAGCAAAAATCTAAGGCAATTTGAAAAAAAAAAGAAAAAATATCACAAAGTAAACATATATACAAACATACATACACACACACATACACACACACACATATATATATATATATATGTAAAAAGGGAGAGACTGAGAAAAAAACTCTGACGCAATGAGAATCCTTACTCAAAAAAACATTTTATTCCCTGGTTGAATCCAAAAATTTATCACAAAAAATATCTATTCACTGTGTCGGTGTTTAGTTTATTCCATAGCGAAATAAATAAAGCAAATCTTTTATTCTACTATTTGATTGATTTACGGGAGTTTCGTCATTTTCATATATTTTAATTAAGTAATTAATTTATTTTGTTTTGTTAATTATATTGTATGAATAAAATATAATTATTTTTGTTTTTCGGCCAGTAGTTTCTTGTATTGAGATGTTAAATGATTTGAAAATTTATTAATTTTATATGAGTAAATTAATTTCGATATGAATTTAAATGATTTGAAAATTTATTAATTTTATATGAGTAAATTAATTTCGATATGTGTGGATGTGCGAAATTATTTTTAAGGCTGAGTTGTTAAAATTATCTGACTATCTCTTGTGGCGAAGTTAGAGAGGATGAAATGCCAGTTTGACTTCTTCTTACACACTATTTTCGCTTCTTCCACATGCAGTTACTTATACACATACGCCAATATTACTCTTGCGTAGTATGGTGCCATTATCGTTAAAAATTTGAACCTGTGATTCTCAACCGTTTAGTCTTTCTTATAAGTAACCTTTCTTTCAGGCAGATAAACTTTATTATTTATTTATTTTTATTTATCTTTAGTACATATCACAAACATATGCAATTACATACAATATAAATTCATATTACAAGGATTAGATTTATTTTATCTTCCAACTAGACAAGTCCGTACTTTGGTCATTGTTCTTCATTTATTCCCTTGACATGTTCAAACCATCGCAACTTATTAATCCTTAATTATATACAAATTTACTATAGGTTTTTCGCTCTTTTCTTAAGTTTTGGGTGTTTGCGTACGGCGTGTATTTGTAAAACGTCATCACACATCTTCTATTCAACGAAGACGAGGTACATTATCATCCATGTCTTGTAATTTATTTTTGTGGCGCAGGAAGGTCGACCTGTATATTGCATGCAGCTATTAGTTCACTACTTGTCACATAGTAAAAAGGCGATGATGATTGTATAGATATATTTAAAAAAAATGCAAAGATTTCCACATTAATCACGGTCATTTTTTCGTTGACGTGAAAAAGACGACTTGGATGTTATTACTCCTTATAAGTATTTTTTTTTTTTTTTTAAAAAAAAGATATATCTGGGTTTGTTATAAACTCCAATACAACCTTATACACCTTTCACACTAAGCTAAAAGCTTGTGCCGTGAAAGGGGAGTTTGCCGGCACCTGGGATCGTTATTATTTATTAAATAGATTATTTATTAAATGATGTGTATTATGCACTGCAACCTATAAGATCTATTGTACTCCCCCTACTCAGCTTTCCTGGTGTTGCCTGTTAAAGTGAACCCTCAAGTCCCAGACATCTTATCGGTGGTTTAAAGCACAGAAGGCACATAAATGGTTGGCTGGAAGATGTTGCACTGCAAAAAGTCTGCCATTTGACAGAACACTGTTTTTTTTTAATTTATTATGTGTTTGTACAATTTCGTTTTTAGTTCTGTCAATAAAGTTTTATTATTATTATTATTATCCACATTAGACAGTTTCGAGAAAACAGGTTTTCATAGTTTGAGATTCTTAATTTCAAATTAATTCAGAAGATATCCTTGATGTATATGTACTTTCTTAGAAGTAAGAAAGTCAATATTTTTTTTATTTATTACATTTTTACAGGGATACAAACAGTCATATACACTAACAAAATTGTATAAAGCCATAAGTGGACCAGTAAAGTCCCCTATCATTACCAATATGTAATACAAATAATTAATACAACAACAATGCCTGACATGTGGATTCAAAAAAATATAAATGCATTCTCAAATATCTTATGTGACATGTTACATTTGTGCACAAAAAAATATTTATTTATGCACTTATGTGACATTTGGTTTTTATTAAATATTTTGATAATGTAATTATGTAATCAAGACATAGACGATGTTGCAACTGATTTTGTGCATATTAACTCATTTCATCTAAATAGTGGACATGTGTGTCTTTTGTGTTTTAAACCATCGTCATGAAGTCTACAATATTGAGGGGATACAAGGTGTGGAGAGATTGTTGTTAGTGTGTTGGCTGCCTTACTTGTGGGATAAAGAAAGAAAGAAAGAGGGAGATAGATAGAGAATCACAAAATCGCTTAGATCAGTGGATCTTAAAATTGACTGGGCTCCAACCCATTTGACAAAAATTTCCAATCTTGGGACCCACCTTTTAGCTGTCTTAGAGAAAAGAGTTCATAAATATTGGTAATGCTCAGATTCTCTAGTAGTGAGTCATGGAACTACTTAATGCTCAGGGCCCACTCAATATTCGCTCGCAACCCGCTGGTGGGCCGCGATCCATAGTTTGGGAACCACTGGCTTAGATAACTAGTTGTTTTTTTTTAAAGACAGGGTATTTGAATAATCTAAAAATAAATTGCTTATTATCTCCAAAAATAACAAAACATTCTGGTTCATTATGTTTTAATTTTATTTTACTTTTATTTATTTCTATTATTTATTTATTTTAAATTTATGAAATTACTCTTTTTAAGTTTATTTTTGTACATATTACTTTTATTGTCAAATTGTGTTTAATAGAAAATAAATTTCTATAAATAAATAGTGAATTTATTAAAATTTATTTTTCAGATATTTATGAAATTGTGTGTTTTTTATTTTATTTATTATTTTATCCACTGTAATATAATATGTGTGTGTGATATATATATTTTTTTATAATTTGTACGTATATTTTTCTTATTTTAGTAAATATATTGGTTATTTTTTTTTGTTTGTATTTTATTTGTGATTTTTTTTATTTTCCTTATACTCCATTACACTCATACTTTTTTCTTTGTGGCGTAGAGAGGTTATTATGATTGCATTAATTACTCTTGCCTATTTGGATCACGTGGCCTGGGTCTGATTCTCTGTCAAGGTAAAAATGATAAATGTCTTTTTTCAAATTGCTTTGGGTCTGGATGTCTCACAAGTATATTGTATATATATATTATATTCGCCTCACTGTCTCGTCTTTAATTTTGCGACGGCAAACATATTGTGAGAATTAGTGAACTGTTGTCGCATATTTAAAATGGCGCCTGTGAATATTTATTTATTAACATCTTCAACATTACAAACAGTCATATTATAAATAATGTTGATCAGAATAATACAAAACCATAAGTGGACCAGCAAAGTCCCCTAATATTACCAGTATGCTAATTACAATCATTTTCGATACACAATAGAGTCAAGCATGTGGGATTCACAACAATCAGGGTTTTTACAAAAAAAAATGCGTACATAAATATTACCAGTTGAATCAAATGTCGAAATTAGACAAAATATTTTTTGCGTTTACATATTCATAAATTCAAATGAAAATCAACAATATACAATTGAAAAAAGAAAATGAAAATTATTCATAAATTCGAATGAAAATCAACAATATACAATTGTATATTGAAAATAAAAATAAAACAAAACCGAGGGAGATATGAATGTATCTTTTTGAACCAACACTTCTTTTAAACTGATTTATATGAAATTATATTTATGTTGGATGATTTATTATGCTTCATTTTACGGACCATTCATCTCAGTGGCGAATATTGGTCACATTACCAATTTTTCCTTTAAATTCCCAGTCTATATATTTAAATGTCATTGTCTATTGTACAACAATTTAAGAACCATCTTGCATTTAGACAGACTTCTCTTCTTAATCAAAAATAGTAAGGGGGTCAACTTTTCACTTTGATGCCAATTTTCTATACTTGTCTCACAATTTAATACTAATTTTGCACACTTTTCTACTAGTTTCAAAATCCTAGGAGGGGACAATTACCGCCTTTGTCAGCCGCACTAAAAAATTAAAATTTGTTGTTTATTTTCTATGTGCTATAATTTCAAACTATTGTTCTATTTTATTCAAGAATAAATTCTGAAGCTTATATGCAATTATATGCAAAACTCAAGACAATATGACTCACATTTATTTCTATAATTTTCATCTAGAAAGCATATTAAATATGCACTTTAAATTATAGGTAATAATTATATAGTCCCTCTTCTAACAGTCGTATCTGCCTAAATGTAAATTATTCAGGAGAACGTTTTTAGTGTTTTATGGTGCATATTTTCGTCTCTCCTAGTTATATGATACAGTGTAAATATATTACATTATTTTATTTGTATCTATTCTCATATATCTCATAATAATTTAAGTGATGAAATTTTGAGGAATTATTAGATACAACACATTTTATTTAGAATAATTCATAAATACGACAACAAATCAGAAAGCTTTTCCAGGATAACGGTAACAGTAAGTACAGGTGTGATCTTCAGTGAGAACATGTGGGGCACATATAAGTATACATTGGTGATCATAACTCGATTTCCACAAAAATGTCAGATACGACAGTTAGTCAGAAGAGGGACAATATTATGTACATCATTAAAAAGGGAAAATCGTAGATTTTTGTTTTAAATAAATGTTAATATTTTATTTTAAAATGTCAATATGAAAATATGATTATTAAACCTCCATATTTATTAGAAAAATATTGATAAACACAATATGTTAGATAAATCATATACTTATGTATGTATTTAAAAAAAATGTTTAGATTGATTTTGGAAAATGATTTTGTTCTTTTATTTAAAAACAATTGGATATAAACCTATTTCCTGGAATGATATAGCACTATATTGCGTTTAATTTTCTAATAAATGTTTCTGAGCGTCCGGTATTCTTAAACATTTATCACCTGGAATTCAGTCTTGATAAGATCTTCCACAATCTTGAAATTTTATTATTATTTATGGCACAGAGAAAACATTCTGTGTTCTCTTATTTATCTTTAAGGCTGTTTTCTATCACATTTTTTGGCAAACTGCTTAATTTTTGGATTCCCGAGTTAATAATCAGTTCTTCAAATCTTCTTGTCAACATACTTGACTGAAGATGAATGGAGAAGACTTCAAATAGGTCTGCTTAGCCAGATGGTTGAGTTTCAGACTTTCAATTGAGAAATACAGAGTTGAGGTGCTGTTGCTGACATAGGACACCTTCACATGTTGCTATCTGCGAAGTTGTATCCTGTGTATTTGGGTTTATTATATAAATATATCCAGATTCGTTTTTGAAATAATTGAATCGGTCATTTGAGAAACAACATAAGTCAGCCAATACAAACTTTTCAGAAATCACAAAAAACTGTTATAAATTTTTTAATGAAATGTCGATTTCAAACTTAAATTAAAATATAACTTATAGTGTATTTTTTATACTATAAACCTTTATTTTTTGTCAAAATATTTTATTTTTAGGTACCTATTTATATTACCTAATTTGTTAATTCAAAACCTTTGACTAATGTTGTTTCTCAAATGAATACCTCAAGGGAATTACAATAGAATTTCTCAAGGGAATAAAAATCAACATTTTCATCCCAGATTATTTATTAAACAACAAAAAATCACTATTTTTCATCATTTTCACCCACGTTAGTGGTTAACGTTAAGTGTCAGCTGCGAATCGACACGAATGTATTTAGTGTAGTATCAACATAAGTCATCGATTTGTGTTGGTTTTCTATTGACTGGCCAAGTTAATCAACTCAAGTTGTATCAAATAGGTAAAAATTACGTGGTTTCTAAATGAAATAACGTGCGTTTCAAGAAAAAGGACCCAAATAAAAAAAAAATCATTTCCAAAAACCTGACTGTTTCTCAAATGACCGATTAAATTAAAATATTTTTTAAATAGTCGAGAACCATTTTCTGAAATCAATTTAAATATTATAATCATTAGTAAATGATAAACTTTGTAGATTCTATGAAATTATGATGTGTAGATATCTACTACTTGGTTTTATGATAAAAATACTAAATATTATATTCTGTCATTTCACACTTTTATATGCCATTTGTACGGAAAAAAGTAAAGATATTATTATTATACATGTATAGTTCTCTATCATAGATAATGTTATTGATTTCTGTGTATTTTCATTATATTTTCTGTAATGCCCCAATTTATTTATATCTGTTTTCTATGCCTGTCTTAAACTTGCAAATTTATATTATTATCTATGGTTTCGGATTTGTTTGACATTAAGGCCCCCGTTTAGCAAAAACGGTAAAATACTCAATTTTCAACAAATTTGGTAGAAAAACTGCCTAAACTTGTTGACCCTTGCGAACACATTGATTTGATAAAATAAAAAAAACAAATATTTATTACCAATATTAGTTTTTTGCTAAAAAAAAAAAAATAAATCGCAGAATGACGAGATTTATTTAGGTACTCTTTGTTATATCAAAATACTAACTATTTTTAAAATGTATGTTTTTTTTTATTCATCCTATCAAGCATATAAATACTATAGATTTTAGCAAACTTTTTTTAATAAACAAAAAATCGAGTTCTTGTTGAGATTTTTAGTTTCAAATTTGAGAAATTTTATTATAAAAATGATTTTTAAAATCTGTCAGTATCCATGAAAAAAACAAAAATCTTTCTATTTTTTCAAACTAATATTTTTAATAACTATCTAACTTTTGTAATATTAAAAAAATATATGAAAAGTTGTTGGATTCTCGTGCATTACTGCCAAACCTACCCCCGATTTTGATTTTTTTATAAACGAATACTACGAAGTTATAATAAAGTATTTTTTTAAGTTAAAAACTAATGTTGGTAATAAATATTTGTTTTCATATTTTAAAATGTTTTCAGCGTCAATAAGTTTTGAGGGCGCCGAGGATTCTCGGTTTTCTTTTCACAGTATCTTCAGATACTGTCTTTTTCAAGTCCCAGTACTCATGAGAGATATTGTAATGGTGTAGTGTAGAGAGAGAGAATTTGACTTTATTTAACATTCAAGTCGGCTTCAGGAGTTCTGCTCTCACAGTTCTAATAAAACTTAAGTATTTGCTGAATAGTTTCAAGAAATAAAAAATATGATTTTGTTTTACCAATCAGTTTCATCTTGAACTTTCAAGTACAATATTACAGGTTTGAATTCTACAGACAGCAATCATTCTAAGGAACTATTAGATTTGCAAGTTTAGAATAGGTATTTTGAAGTGTCTATTATAAAAGAAAGATTAAATGAATGTTGTTAGTAAAAAAAATATATAAATGTCTTGATGGTATAACATAATAAAAAATAAATGTCGATTATGTCACTTTATCTATGGTCACATTCTAAATTTAAAATCTGTAAGATTTTAAAGTAGCTGTCACAGGATCAACAGAATGATTTTCAAATGTGGAACATTCGGTTGTTTTCTGAATAAGTGTTGAACGAAAACTGTACTTTTTCTTCAAGCTAGAAAGAAAATCTTTTAATTGGATCATTGCTTTCTGTTTTTTAAGATCCACAGATAAATCTAGTCTGTCACCATAGAAGAAAGACAAAAATAGAAATTTATTATGGATGTTGAATGTCAATT
Organism: Athripsodes cinereus; assembly: GCA_947579605.1. Taxonomy (NCBI): domain Eukaryota; kingdom Metazoa; phylum Arthropoda; class Insecta; order Trichoptera; family Leptoceridae; genus Athripsodes; species Athripsodes cinereus. Next base: position 1,644,663 of record OX388326.1, on the reverse strand, counting down.
TATTTACAAAAAAATGTACCTAAATGGAGAAAAATAAATGTATGAAAAATATAATAAGCATTTTTAGTTGAACTTTTGAGCGCCCCTATCTTAAACAATAATCCACGAGCCAAATTTTCATTATACAAGAACCAATGGTTTTATAAGCTGACAATGATAAGATGCTTTTTGAAATGTGTTCCTGTGATGCAGTGATTCCCAAAGTGGTCCATGTGGACCCCTGGGGGTCCACGAGAGACTCAACGAGGGTCCACGATGGCGTGACTAAAAACTGAGGGTCCACGAATCCATAGTTAAAGTATCGGATATTCGGTAAAAGCGCACCAGATGTTGACATAAACAAAAGTCGGTGCAAATACCCGGTACATTGCAGAAAAAGGTACTGGGAGAAAACATTGTTTAAGAAAATCGAGGAGTTTTGGAAATATTTCAAATTTCTATACCATTTTGAAAATTCGGCGATGGAAGGGTAGAAATTTAAACAATTTACATCAACAATAGTTGGTACAAATACCTGTTACATTGTAGAAAAAGGTACTGTGAGAAAATATTCTGTAAGAAAACTGAGAAGTTTTTGGAATATTTCAAATTCCAATACCATCTCAAAAATTGGGGGGTAGAAATGCAGGGGGTCCACCGGAAGCAGCAAAAGTTTGTAAGTGGTCTACGAGAAAAAAAAGTTTGGGAACCTCTGGTTTAAACATATTGACACTACTGTGAATATGCGTACTCGTACATTCGAGGATTTAATTCTTAAGATAGATAAATAAAATTCTTAAATTTTTCATGATAATAATCGTTTATTTAATATCATTTTAAATATTTACAATTCGACAAAAATTACATGTTATTAATTTTAATTTTTAATACAATAAATACAATATCTGGTCAAACATTACCCAACTAACTTCCATACAATAATACATAATAAGTTATATTAATAATTTATATATATTCTATTTCGTAATTAAGTTTACAAATTTTTCATAACTTATAATTTTAATCTCAATTAATTATACATTAATAATTAATATTTAGTTTTAAGCTAATCAATGTTCTGTTGTTTTAATGTTCGTTATTGTTTTGTTTCATTCATTATTCTTATTCTTTTGTTTATAATTTAAATTATATATTAATGTTCTTTTTGACATGTTTGATGGTGAAACAAAACGCTGTTATTGTATGCATTTGTTAAATTTTTTTATATGTTATAATATTCATCGATCTTCATTTGGTCACAGCGAAACAATCATAAGAAAATGATAATGCAAGGGACGTGGATTTTGTAAAAAGTTGTTATAAATTTACAGACAGCTCCAAAACAAAAGACAATCAGGACCGGTCCGTCATCACAGCAACACGTACATTTAGATCAGTGATGGCGAACCCGCTATCGCAAGTCCATGGTGAAAACCATAAACCTAATGTCAATGTCTATAATATATAATGTCATTATTGAATTTTTCAAATGGCAACTGTTGTTCTGTATTCAAAAGATCATAACGGCTGGAAATATTTTTAGTCTAACATAAAGTTGAAACACTATTAATCTCTATTTGTGGGTGAGCTGTCACTTAACCGGACTTAACATATGGAACAGCAATTCAAATTCAAATTACTTTATAACTGAGAGTAAAGTGTATGTTAGATTTTATAATGTTAAGATATTGAGGGGTTTATAATGAACTCAATATAATCAAAAAAATGTAAATGATAAAGCGATAGTCACGCAAACAAGCAAGATAAGTTTAATAAGACCGTTTTTTCTTATTCTTACACTTACACAATTATGGCAGTGTTTTTAGTTAAATTTTAGACAAATTAAAGGAGTTTAAAATTACATTAATTATAATAAAAACATAAAGACATAAATTTTCTAACTACCTACTTAATGTAATTAATTATAGTTAATTAATTTATTAAATACATTAAATTTTTATACAATTATAATATAATTTTACCATTTTAAATGTATAGTTTTTTAATATTTTACAATTACTTTCTTCGTTTAATATTACAGATAACCTTAAAAGGCCATGAAAAAGTATTAAAAACTAAGTTTTTATTTTACGTTGATAAACTATTTTGTAATTAATTTTTTTTTATAATATCAATTAAATATAATATAAAATGTTATTTCTGTAATAATTCATAATAATTTTTTAGAGGATAAATTAATAAATTCTTATGTAATAATAATAAATATTTGAATTGTTATTAAAAACATCAGATATTGTTAAATAAACAAAATGCGTACATAGTTGTAATTTATTCAATATTTTGAAATTTTATATAGTAAAATTGATTTCTGTTAAAATGATGTTTAAATAAAACTAAAAAGCAACAACATTTTAGTATGTTAAGGATATTTAAAATTAAATAAATAAGAAATAAACTAAAAAAACAGATTTTATAATAAATTACATTCACAAGCAAAATTATTTAAAAAAAAACCAAAGATACACTAAATAGGTAATTCAAAGAAAAAATTGGTCCAACAGCTGATCAAATTTTACAGCCAGTTTTAAACCAGCGTCCGTTGAGACGGTTTGTTAGACAGTGCATAACCATTATCATCTTAATGATATAGAGTGAGACAGCATAATTTTTTTTTTTTTACGCGGCGGCAGAATTGCCATCCACACTTCTCAGCATTATACAACCAGATAAGTCTCCATATGATCAGTCATGGTCACACAAAAACTTAACAGTCTAATGCCGGGAAAAATTCACCTATCCAGATATACAGGATATCAAAGGATTAGGCTCAGAACGCGGGTTCAAAATACCAGCATTGTGCCTGAAATATCTGTGTTCAAAAACTTTTTTACAATACTACAAGTGTTTATTATAATAGATTTTTGAATTTTAATGTACAAATTAACTGGTAAATCTAATTTTTCTAATTATTGTTATTATTAATGCGTTAAGTTGGAATACGAATATTCCGCAATAATGTACTGAATTGCAGGTCTAGTATGTCTATGAAAAAAACATAATTTTCTAATCCTTTCGATTTGTTTCATAATTTATTATGTCGTCTGTTTTGAACACATTTTATTCTTTGAATATGATATAAAAAGATGCTGATATTCTCTTGGGTTTGCCTTGTCTGGTTACTCTTCCGCCATCGTTTTGATATTTTGATTTCTCCTGATAGAGTCATCATCAAAAGTATTGGTGTATGTTTCCATAATGACTTCATCAGCAGAGTCCCAACTTCAAGACAAAGGATGGAGAGCAACTAGATGCCATAAACTCGGAAGAACATCAGCTTTTAAGAATAAAATTTTTGAATAAAGACCGCAAAAACCTACAACAGGTATGATATCAAAATACTAAATTTTATATCAGATCTGATGTTCGCTTTTAACAACAAAATATAAAATAATAACATGCTTATTATATACACATTAATAACATTTTTTTTTTTAAATAACTTAATCTAATAAACAATACAGGCAATTTGAGACGTAAGCGGACACAATTTTTTGGAAAAATTTTAAAAATTATTTTTATCGATAAATAATTGTAATAAATATTTTATAGAACATTTTAATAATAATTTACAGACCTGGGCACCTTAAATCAAAAATTAACTTTGTTAATCTTGAATTAACTTTATTAATCATTAATAAATTATTTTTTGGAAATGTAACACAAGTTGGCACATATCCCGTGGAGCACCCGGTAAAGAATTGGTCTCCCACTCTTCTGCGTAAGTTTTCGAGTGCCCTGTAAAAGGCAGGTGTTCGAGAAAAATAAGACATTTTACATCTTAAATTCAGCGATGAGGTTTGCCATCCATCCTGAATGTCTTGATTTTATATTGGCACGAAGAGGACAGTTTGCATGTTTCTTACATGGAGCTGATCTGCTGGCTACCCCACTTGTGGGATATGCCGTGATGGTATAGCTGTGATGGTATAGTTACACAAGTTACGGTTAATATTAGGGAGCTCAAATAAAATTTCCTCTAGCGAAAATCACTCCGATTAAAAAGTAACAAAGTGAAACATTTAAACATTTTTGAACAAATTTTGAGATTTATTTTAATGTTAATTATCAATTAATCTAGTTAATTAAAGATAAACAGATTAACGAGTCAATGCCCAGATCATGTAGTATATAAACATTATTATATAATAAATTAAATATTTGGCATAGATAATAATAATAATAATAATAATAAGCACCACAAAAGCCTTAAAAATTATAAATATTTTAAATTTTAATCACTTACTTTGTAATTAAATATCTTAAAATAATTTTAAATAAAAATTAAAAATATTATTATGTCGCATGTACGAATGTCAACAACAACTAAATTTAATGAACCAGGGAATCTTTATTTTACTTTTTTATGTATTAAGGACGAAAAAATAGTGAGTCACGGAGTAAATTAGTACGGAGGATTTATATTAAAGTTGGTTCCTTGAACCCCCCCCCAAAGAATTGGTCTCTCATTCTTTTTTATAAGTTTTGCAGTATATTTTAAAAGACGGGAATTGGCAGATGGAGGTTTATAAAAGGGGATTTAGTAAGAACAAAATTTAAAATACATAAATAGAAAAAAAACTGTTAAAAATTCCACTATTATAGATAATTAGTGATTCAAATACATAGTGGGTAGAAGGGAGGGGGGAGGATCGTGTTGCCAACTTTAAAAAATTCTAACCTGCCTAAGCCGATTCTTATATAAAAATCACATTTTATATGTTTTAATCAACCTAATCCAATTCGTTTTTTATCTAGTTTATGGAAAAAAATATTTTGTAATAAATAAGAATTAAATATCTTTCCATTTAGGCCACAAAAAACTAACAACACCCGAGTACCTTAAAAGAGTAACAAGCGAAGACACCATTTTATATTAATTGTAATTAAAAATAATATTATTTATTAAAAAAAAACTTAACTTGCTTAAAATCTGTATTAAAATTGTAACTTTCAATTGGATAGTGTTATGCAACAATGTATTATCCAGCACCAACATCAAACTGAGATAATTATTGATGTTTTAAATTGAGTTGACAGTGATGAGTTAGTATACATATATTACAATAATTATATGTAAGTAGAGTAGTATTCATGTAAGAGTGCCCCGCTCATAGGTAAATGATTACTAACACATCCTTCAGTAATGTGTATACTACACATACTACACAATGCACCAGCCAATCACAGCGATGCTACTCGGTTACTAATACAATCAAGTATTCTGTAATACACATTACCTGTGACTGTGTGCGTAACGGTGCTAGGACACTTTAAAGAAAAATCTACTATGTATTACATCATAGATAATTTATTATACCACAGACCAGAAACTCAAACAAAAATTGGTATTGGGTTCAATAATTAAATCTTGAGTCCAAAATATTTTCATACCAATCTTAAAAAAGAGTTGCTCCAAGGTTGTGAAATTGTCTATTATGAGCAGAGGCATGATGTACAATACTTAGGATAAGTGTGAGTGGAACCGCAATGGCATATTATTAATGTAATGGAGTGAAATTGTAAATCTTTTTTTTAAGGTCGGTGATGCTAGTGACATCTAGGTTCGCATCAAGGCTAACAGCAATTATACAGAACCAAAAAATGACAATAAAATATATAGATAGATGTCATTAAAAATACCTTGTAAAGTATGTAGGTTTTGATAGGTAAAATTCTATCTACTTACACTCGAAAATATCCAGCATGCAGTCAGCATACTTGGTATCCCAAAACAATACCTACACATGAAGCTGTTACTGAGGTTTATATGGGAGAATATTGGAACTTTCGGCATGTCCCCCGGTAGCTAAATTGGACAAAACACCCCTCGCAAAAAGAAGAATTTTCTGGTTCGAATCCTATCTGGGGTAGGTACTACCAATTTAGGTGGCATTGTCTTTTACCCTTATATGGTAGATTTGTGAGTTAAATTTTCATATATCGACTGCCCAAACAAGTCAAAATGTCTTGTGCTCGAGAAATCTTTGTATATTTATTTCAATCATTAATTTTGAGTAATTTTTGTATATTTATGTTAATTATGTTTATTATATAGGATTCTTTACTACTAACTTTAATAATCCAATTATTTTATCAAATCAAGAATAATATATTTTGTGGTTTTATGGTATGACACATTTTTTTTCATTTTGTTGCAAAACACAATCCAATTGATATTATAAATGAAATACTTAGTACATGAAATCAACAATTACGTGCAAATTTAATTTGCAGTTTTATAAAATTATATTTTTGACACATTATTGGCATCATTTTATTTGGCATTTATTTTCTTAAAATATTGGCACAAAAATCTTTTAAATGACTTTTAACAAATTATGTGAAATTCATGAAATATCTGCTTAATATTTTTTTTAAAGAAAGATAATGCAAAACAAAATAAATAAAAATTGAGTATTTGGTTCAAGATTTTTTTCTTGTAAATGTAAATATGTAAAGAAATACCAACTTAATTAGTGATTTTGCAAATTATGTAAATATAAGAATAAATTTTAATCTATCAGTTAGAATATTTGAAACAAAACATGAATTTGTTTATTAATTGTGTCGGTGCACACATAGTAGAATTCCATAATTATATCAATTGAAACAAGACAGTAGTGTTTCTTTCTACTATACATAGATTATTGATCTTGAGAGAGACGTCTTTCCACTTATCAGGTCATAATCAATCAGATTGATATCAATAAGTTTGTTTTTTTATTCACCCGACAGATAATAATAAAGTATAACATAATATAATATGAAAAAATCACATGGATTGTTCTATACCCATGCCAAGATGTGAATCTTGTATTACAATACACATATAAAATGCAACAAACATACACAGATTTGGGAGTAACTCCTGTATGTCAATAACTGTTTTATCGTCTCATCTTGTCGGTTGTATTACGAGTCAGTTTTACATTCATACTAACCACCCCTTCTCTGAAGATGTCATTCACAGCTGTAAGCGAAACATCCTGAGAATCTATTCTCACCAGACCACGGCCTCATAATCTGGAGCAAGTTAGTATGTGTACATGCTATATTTTATAAACATGTTATTTATTTATTTATTTATTATATTCTAGATAGATAGATAGATGATTCTAACTGATAGTTCAAAATTCCATAAAACAAAATTAAAATTTATTTGTAAATATTTTACATTATATATCAATAGATATACATATATAATTAATCTTGTAGACATTAATTTTTATACAAATTACTAAGTAATTAGGCTTTTCATTTATTTTTTAATTAATTATTTTCATTATGTCCCTGAGTATTGATAGAGTATTGCAGAGAGAGAGGGTTGGTAAATGAAACACCTTTTTAGAAGTACAAGAAGGGGGGCAGTTAAAATTTAAACACTTTTTTTTATCTAATATAAAGAAAAATAAAGTATATTTATTAAATATTACAAAGAAACAATTTTCTTTCATTACGAGTATTATTTTGGCAATTAATCATGTAATACTTGAAACGTGGAGTCTTTAGATTAGATGAATGACCCATTCTGAATGTATCGTTCTTTTTTATGTCACAGAGAGAACAATTTAATTGTTCAATACCTCATGTTGATTCACCAGCTTCCCAAAATATGGGAGATGCTATGATAGTATTAATTGTCCGATAATATCTATTTATAGTTGAGAAATAAATATCCATCTGTCCATCACATCACAGATTCTCTCACAAATGGGGTAGCCAGCGTCCAAATGCCAGTAATAAACGTGCAAGTTGTAGTCAAATGCTTATGCGGAGATAAATAAATAATGTGAACAACAATGATTATGTAGGTTCCTACCATGTTTTTTGCTTGAATTTAGGCAGGTGGGGTGTCTAACTTCAAGATTTTTCACTAGGAAGAAGTTGTTATAATTTTTTTCCATGAAGTTACTTACCTATTTTTTAAAAATTAAATATGGGCATGTGAGTTGCCAAACTTCAAGATTTTTCATTGGTGTGAGGTTTTTACTACTTTTATCTACGTAAACACTTACTCCATTTTTTTCAATAACTCATGTATTTGCACAGTTAATGATAACCGTCCGTTCCCTACTAATATTAAAATATAGGTAACAATACATTGATTGGATGACGATGGACCCAATCTTATAATATTATAACCTTAGGTGAAGAAATAAGATAAGTTTTTATCAACAGATGCCGGTAGTATACAAAATAACGTGCGTATGAAAGCTGTGTTTGTTCTGTATAATTTTGAAATGTATCACATCGAGGCCATTTGTGTGTGGACTGTTGTTATCGATTGATAACATGTGATTTTTGAAGATCGTCAACGATTTTTACAGTTGACGATTCAATGGACTCGATAGTCGATACTGCTTTAATCTTCTCATGGCCATTCACTCGTTTACGAGTGATTCAGGCGACCCAATATTCATACTATAGTATCTTTTTTTTGTATTCTTCGACGTCTCCCGTAGGTCCTTTATATAGATAGGACTTGTCGTATATGCGAACATTACGCCGCCCTTGAGATGGTCACGGATCATTAAACGGCGCCATAATAAATTGTCTTTATTATTATTATTTTGGCATACTCTTGAAAAACTGTTCATTAGGGCATTAAAATTGTTGTTTGCACATTTTATTGGCATGTGATATTATTCTTTAAGTATTGAGTTTTAATATTTGATCTAAGAATCACTTTATAAAATTGTAATGATGTAATTATAAGCAGTTCATTCTAGTAATGTCAAAACATTTATAAATTGACATACCCCTTTTTGAATATGTAACGACAATATACGTGCATATCTTGAATGTTATAAAACTTGTTGGAGTTGCTTTTATGGTACAAATGAATAGATAATTTAGTATTCCACTAAGAACAAGTGAAAAAAGAATAAATAAATAAATTAATAAAAACCCCCTTCTCTCAAGTATCTTTGAAAAGATAGAAAGAATTCATATTGGTCCCTAGCGTGTTTCATTTACCATACATAATTTTATTTTATTTATTTTGTACAATTTAATTATAATAATCACAAAAATATTCATTATATAAAACAATTAAATATTTTTATAATTAATATAATTATAGTTGTTATGTTATTTTTATATTACAATTAATAATTGGTTATCATTAAATTAATTGATTTTTTAGATTAATATTTAAAATCTAAATTACATTTATTTTATTTTTATTCACAAGTTCATATGGTTCTTTCTTTCTTACAAATTTATTTTATTTACAATGCGTAAAATAAAATAATATATAAAAATAAAATAAATTGAATATTTGTCAAATTTAATATAAATTTGACATATAAAACTATATGCCTATAAACTAAAACAATATTGAAAATTTTTGTTGATTAAATTTTTTCCAGTTAAATTTTTTGTTGCTTAAAGATAATATAATCAAATAAATATTAAATTAAGTGAACAAAAATTTATTGATTATTAATAATAATAATATAAGTGACAGCAAAATTCAATTCATTTCTATAATTTTCAAGTATGTTTATTGTATTTAAAATAATATAAATAAAAATAAATAAAGATAAATAAAATTAACATTCTGATTATTATTTTAAGCTCATTTTATACACAAACACATAAATTATGACTATTTTTATGATTAATAGTACAATCTAATAATTATTGTACAATCTTTTATATATAATATATAAATAATTAGTAATTATATACACCACGTTATGTAGGAAAACCGCCTTTAAAAAGGAGATAAATATATAATATATAAAAAAATGCAATAAATATAAACAATTTAATTGATAATTATTAATATTTTATATTGGTGAGGATTGTACAGAATAAATTGTATATTTCAAATAATTTATATTAAATGCAATAAAACAGGGATCTCCAAACTTTCTAGCCTTAGAGCCTTACTGATTTCTCCAGTAAGTTCTAAGGGCCAAACCCGTTCTATTTTTTTTTTGTGATCATCTATAATTTCTAGACAAGTAGTAAATTATTTGTTAGTAATTATGCTTAAGTAAATTCTTCTGTGTATTTTAGAGAAGAATTTATGTAAGAGTGCCCTGCTCATAGGTAAATGATTACTAACACATCCTTCAGTAATGAGTATGCTACACACACAACACAATGCACCAGCCAATCACAGTGATGCTACTCGGTTACTAATACAATCACGTGTTCTGTTATACACATTACCTGTGACTGTGTGCGTAGCGATGCTAGGGCACTTTAAAAAAAATTCAAGTCTACTTGAAATTGAACCTTACCTAGCAAATAAATAAAACCGACCTATTATCATTCTGTGTTTTTTTTTATCCAATTTATCATAGTTAGCATTTGCTGTTGAAGGTTGGATTGATGTCACTGATAGGTCGGATTGATGTCACTGACAGGTCGGATTGATGTCATTGACAGGCTGTATTGATGACATCGACAGGTCGGATTGATGAAACTGGCGAGTCGGATTTGGCACACTGCCGTAATTTGAATATCCCTACATTAGAAATATAAAATTGAAATACAATAAATTTGTCATTTCTTTTCATCTACTTGATCACTTTTGTGTCTTTCTGATTTATTTATTCATTTACTTTCAATAAAGATATACAATTAATATGTAATAATTAATAACATATGGATAAGGATAATAATAATAATAAAGATACAACATTTGTAAATACATAAATATTTAAATAAATACATAAATATTTACATAAATACCTATTTCTGAATAAATATAATATTTCAAAAAAATATTTATTAAAATCAAACAAATAAAGTAAATAATCTTTTTCGGTATTCTCAAAAACAAATGCGACAATTTGAAATTATTTTACAAACTATAAAAATTTTTATAATCATTTAATGTCTTTTTTGTTTTTGTTCATAAAACAATGATTATTTAATTTTTAAACAATATTTTTGCAAGAAATTTGTAAATAAAAATACAAAGATGTATTAAATAATTTTAAATTATAAATAAAACACTGTAATTTTTTTTAATATCTATATATTTAGACTCAAACATTTTCGTCCACACTAATGAAAATTTTTCTTGAAAATCTTAACAAATTTTGTTTTGAAAATGTCTAGTAGCTCAGACAAAAACGTGTAACGTAAAAATTTAAACAGTGTTTCGATTACAATTTAAAATTAATTTTCACAGTGTAAACACAAAAAACCCTTTAACAATTAAACACATAATATAACACTGTTTATGTTTATCTATTTTAATTTTTTTCCAAAGAGTACAAAATCAGCGTCGTCATAAATATAATAATGATCACAACCATTTATGGTAACAATAATAATAAAAATATAAAACAAATAAAAAAAAAATATAAAAAAAAAATATATATTTTAACTGTCATCTACTTACAAAAAACTATTCATACATCCTATAATTTTGGAAATGTTTTTTTAGTGTTACACAATCTTAATTAAAATTCATTTAATTTATAATTATATACAAAATTCGTTTATTTTTTCACTGTTTTTTTTTTACTGTAATTATAATAATAAAAAAATGGTATTGTAAAGATTATTTAGAATTTTCAAGTTTTTTTTATTGGTAATTATGTTTAAACGCTATTAAAAAAAAATGAAGAATTGTGGAATCTTGTCATTATATAAAGCTACTTTTTTTTATTTATTATTTAAATTGTTGTTTTTTTTTATCTACAAATACAAAAATCTAATCATTGTTGTTTTAGCTACATTTTTATATATTTATTTTTAATTTAAACGTTACTGGTCATTTTTTAAATAACTTTATTCACGAATTTGTTAAAAAGTTTTTTATGATTTTTTTTCAAATTTATGTTATTCTTATTTTTAGAAAATTGTTTTAATTATGAAATTAATGAAAGTAAAATGATTGGTTTAAAACTTTTTATAGCAGTATGTATGTGCACAAAAATTAAATATTACAAATTAGTAAATAAAAACAATAGAAATATTGTGTCAAAATTATTTTCTTTGTACAATTTACATAATCATATTTTTATGAACACTTTTTCATGTTTAAAAAATGGCAGGGTTAACAAAAAAAAGAAGAAATTAGGAACACTATTTAAACATAAATTTTAACATTAAATTTCTGTTCTATTTGTGACTATTCATTTATTTATGGTTAAATAGACACTCCATTCAACATTTAAACATCAATTTAAGTATTTTAAATATATTGTCAATTTTTTTTTACACTTCTTTAAATCTGGGTAGGATCACATTTTTTTTTGACAAAAAAAATTAAAATATTTTTTCATTGACAATAATTGATTCCAATGACGGGGGGAGGGGGTTTCGTTATTAAATTTATATAATTATTATGTATTGGCACTGAATTTTAAAAACAATAAAAAATAAAATCACAATTTTCATTTTCATTGGCATTTTTATATACAGTTTTGGCATGGCACAAAAATAAATAAATATAGAAAAAAATAAACATACTTTTTTTAAATTAATATTTCACAGTGTGAAATGCCTCAATAGGAGGCAAAAAATGGAAGATTAAGTAAATAACTATTTAGTAATTTATTTGATTTTCTTTAGTTTTTTAATATGATAATTTATGAACTGTCAAAATAGTTAAAAATAGTTAACAATTGTCACACAATTTCTATTTATTTATTAAATTTGGACACACATTATTTAGCACTGGATTGACATATTATTGGCACTCTACTGTTTTTTTTTTATTATTTAAAAAAGGATAATTCAATGTAATAAATAAATATTTTCAAATGAGGAGACAGATTTGTTTGAACCTAACTATAATTTTATATATTATATATTTTTATTTTGTCTCTATAGATATATTTATCATTTTATTTTATTATTTTGGCCAAAAGAACACTTTTTGTGTAAATTCGATAATGCATATTGTTTTTCATTACAAGTTTGTTTTCATTTCAAAAATAGTCCACTTCAAAATTCGTTTTTTTCATATTTAATTCTATTCATAATTATCATTTTTTATGATAGGTTTTTTGCTACATCCATCTTTTTGCACGTGGAATTCACAAGTAAATAAACTAGTAAAAATGTGATACTTAAAACTCGATTATTTACTTACAACTTTTATGTTTAAATCATGACCGTAATTCATTTATGAATCGAGTTCGTGGTATTTTTTGTTATTTATAATCAATGACTTTTATCCTAAAGTAAATTTTCGGCGCACAAAAATTGATATAGCATATAGATGTACCTACTTAGTTTTTTCTTTTGCATTCTCAATTGTGTTTGATAATTTTATTTTTATTTAGTTGTACGTATGATAATGGTTTTAAAAACATTTAATATTGTGTTGATTTATATAGCACTATTGTGTACGTGTGTGTGACGATGATTTTGTGTTGCACACTGCGCATATACACGACACAATTGTGCAAGAGTATGACGATGCAAGTTAGTGCACACGACACTATTGTGCAGACGTGATGTCACCTCGACATAATTGTGCAGGCGTCATATAATGATGAATTTGTGTTACACATAGGTTGATGATTCACATGACACAATTGTGCAGACGTAATGCTAAGATGATTTTGTGTTACATATAGCGTGTTGATTTACACGACACAATTGTGCAGGCGTGACGTAATGAAGATTTTGTGTTATACATTGCGCGTTGATTCACACAACACAATAGTGCAAGTGTGACGTCATGTTAGCCGCCGCGGGAAAACTAAGGCTCCTCTGTTAAATGATGCTCTCCCTATTCCTTTCGTTCTCCTCGAGGGAACTTGCTGAACTTGCTCCACAAATCTGCATTTCGATCTCAGCCAGTCTGAAATATAAAACAATGAGCGCAAACTTTGAGACTTTTTTTTCAAAAACACTTGAATTTTATTTCGCTATACTGTAAAGAAATTGTTCGTATTGCAGAATTATACTTTTATTGAATTAATTTGTCTCACAATCTTCAATCAAATTAATATCATCTATGTGATTTCAACTGTCAAAACTTTTGTAATTAGAAATATCATCCGAAAAATGAGTTTGGTACTTTAAAAAAAAGAACAAAAATTTATATTAACGTGAATCCAAGAAGAATCTAGAAGAAGAGGGGGTCAAAAGCCAAAAATAGTACCAAATTAAGTGAAAATAATACCAAAATACAGAAAAATAGCACTCCTCCTTCAAAAAGACACAAACTAGACTAACCATTCCATTCCCTTGAAAAATTCTGGGTATAAAGTGTGTGTGTATTTACCTGTGTTCCACTTCCCACTGTTGCTGGTTGAGTTTGACAGACATGGCTGCGTTCTCTGTCTCCACAGTTCTTAGTCGTTCTCTTAACCTCTTGATTTCTCCTTCCAGTGCCTCATGGGAGCCTAACAGTGGAGTTTCTCCAGATCCAGTTAGATGGTACATGGAGTCTCCTTGATTTGAGAAATTACCTGGAAATGTGTTGGTCATCAAAATGTTTTATGGAATGTGATACTCAGTTATTTTACTTACTCTCATCGCTGATTCTTTTTTTGAAACAAAAATGTTTATTTTGAGATCCATAGATAAAAAAGTGACTCTATTAATAATACAAACAACAGTATTTTAAAAATAATGAAAATATTTTGGAATTAACGTGAAATAATTATGGTGATATAATTAGTTAAAAGCACGAACCCATTCCATCACCAGGTCTCGGCACATGTCCAGCACTGTGATGCGATGGCGCTCTAGATCTACAACATGAAGATCGCACACTACTGGCTGCAGACATGGGTGATCCAGGAGATCTAATTCCTCCTCCACCACCGGTTCCAGGCAGTTGTGTCAGGCCTGAACCTCCCATATTAGGCCCACATATTGCTGAGCTGAATCCAGTTCCCATACTGACGGCCATAGCTGAACTTGTCATGCATCTTCCAGGCGGACTTCCCACGTCACTGAAAATGGACCATCTGTCTTATTTACTTAACTTCAAACTGTTTTAATTGACATTGTTCGAAGCTTTTAGCTAGGTACTGTCCTTGAATATCATAATTTATTTATTTGCTTGAGAAGGGCAATATTGTATTTAGATTTCTCTGAAGCACTTAGCCAGTTAAGAGAAGTAGGTATTAAAAATATCTTCCATTTCAACATAAATAATGAAATACAAAAGTTTTATAATTATGTAGATATTACCTGAACATGGATTGTTCCCTATATGCTGGTCCTGGAGCAACCAGCATCTCCTCCAAAGGAACCCTTCCCAAAGACTCCACAAGACCTGGAGTTGACTGGCATCTTCCCATTGCAACTGGAAAAAATAATATTTTTTTATTCTATTTCAACTTCTATAACATTCTCACATACATATTATTATGTAATATTTGGAATAGACAGGAAACCTTTTACGCACACCATTTTTAAATCTAAGGTCTACGAAATAAAATTTTGATTCATTTTTTATTTTGACTACCTCACTTTTTAAGGATATTATATATCAAGAAACATTTTATTCATTATATAATATTCGTGTTATGCATGCAATAAGTAGATAATTATGTAAGGAAAAGAACAAGTGGGCCAAAAGTTAACCCCTGTGGCACACCATTATTTTAGTTTTTTCCTATTAATTTAAGAAATGTCAATAATTGTTTCATATAATTATACATTTATATTTCTGACTCAAACCTTTCTCCAGAGGTGCCTTTTTATATTTCTCCAATCTCTTTACTGCAATGGCTTCCAATCTCACTCTAGCTGCTGGATATTCCTTTAGCACATCCCACATGTCCTTCTTACTTAGAACAAAGAGGTCTGAATATCCTACAGACCTAACTGAGGCTGTTCTTCTATTTCCTGCAAAGCGGAAACCAATATTCATGAAATTTAATTTTACTGACCATGTAACTCAGTTTTACTGATCAACCCTAAACTATGTAAGTATCTAAATTTAAATCAACAGTTTAAAATGCAATAGGTACCAATGTTTTTTTCTATAGATTTATTCATAAACAATATGCTATCTATGTGGAGTAGTCACAATAAAGGTATATTTTCTGCATTTAAAGCTATTGATTTTCAGGACAAGACAATATTTATTAGTATATCACATTTTGATTCCAAAGGCATTGAAATATCTGAGAATGTTCTAAAAAATATAAAGGATCAATACATTTAAATTATGCATCCTGACATCACGGTCAAATGTTTACCAATCAAATATGTTTTCAAAAGTGCCACAAAATAGCAGTCATACAACAAAATACTTTCGAAAAAATCTGTAGCCAATCGAGAATTTTGAACCAGGATCTTTTTTTCGAATACGAGACAGCCTGAAGATTACTTAGTCAAAGAAATTCCATTAGATTTAAAATCAGGAAAATATAAGTATTTTTTCCTTTGAAATTACTCCTGGATATATGCAAGCTCAATATCACAATGTTATGTAAGTAATTTCCACGTATTCAGATAAATCACTACACAATCTCTATTTTTTCTCTCCCCTCACTTCACCCCCCTTTGGAGCTAATTTAGAAACATTAATACCAAAAACTAGATATTTATCATTATTTCTATGGATGGGATATTATGCAGCTGCTCTTCAAAATTTGATCCAGATAGTAAAACCACGTGATTTTCAGATGTCTTTACAGTATTAAACTACTTTTCTAAATAAAATATTTTCTTTTTAATCTATTGGTATGTGTCTAAACCATCTCTGAATGAATTTGACGAACCAGCATTTTTCAAATCAACGATGAGTAGTGCCACCTAACGTTATTTGTGTCTAAACCATTTCTAAATTAATTTAACGAACCAGCATTTTTTATACATTTTACATCTTAAATTCAGCGATAAGATTTGCCACCCACCCTGAATGTCAAATTTTTTTGTTGGCACGGGGAGGACAGATATAATTTTTTTACAAATAGCTGGTCCGCTGGCTACCCTACTTGTGTAATATGCTGTGATAGTATAGTATTATTATTATATCTTATAAAATGCATGGCCTTGAAATTGTAAGTTTTGATATTAGATATTTTTTATTTGTTAATATAAATTAACTCATTTATAAAATGTGATATAATAATTAATGTACCATCTTTTCCTTCTTATGAAAAATTATTTAAAATTAATTTACTAAGAATAAGCTGGGGAATGTGAAGAATCCTACATTTTTCAGTAAATCCAATTATAAATTAGATTCATGCTTTGAGAAGGGATTTTATAACATTCGCAACAAGCACATGATTGTGACTAAAAAGTTTTCAATTAACTTAAAATTATCTACAAAAAATACAACCCTTTGGTTAGTATTCCTGAAAAAAATATATTCAAAAACTTATGAATCAATCATGGTGAAAGCTTATGATAATAATAGATGGTATAAAAACTGTTTAATTCTTTAACATACCAATTGAAACCAAGAAAACAAAGTGTATTTTTGAATATGTTTTGAGAGATATTGTTTTTTTAATATGTATAAATTTTACATATCATTAACCCTCTGCGAACCAAATTAAATTGGAGGGTCCTGCAATTTTTGTAAGTAGTTAAGAAAATTTTCTGTACATTTTTTATCTACAAACTATATAATTTAATTAATTGTGCTTTTATTTAAATAATTTAAGGTGCATTTAGAAGAAAAATTATTCGAAAAGAATTGAGAAAACTTAATTATTTGAACTTAAATTAAATATTTTATATTACACACTACCTTGTAAAGATGACTTTTTTAGAATATTTTTATGAAAAAGAAATTGGTTTGAACATAAACAGTTCAAACAAAATTATACAAAGACGCACTTTGGGGTGTATTGAAGAGGTTTTACCTATATGTGTTAACTTATATACAACTCACTGATGTAATGTTATGGAATTCAATAAAAATATGAAATTATATCATTAAAATTTTTGAAAAAGAACAAATATAGTCTAAAACGAAAATAAAATGTCTCATTTAAATTTATATTTTGAGAATCCCAAAATTAAAATCAGAAAACTAGAGCTTAAATTATGAGTTGAGAAACTGAAGGTTTAGACTTTTATTATCTGTAAACTTATCTATGAAAATGGTTAAGCCATAGATTTTTTCACATAAACACGATTTTGATTCAAATGCATTTATGGAAGATTAAAAATCGGACATAAAAACAAATCATGCAAAAGTCATCTTTAAGGGGTTAAAGTAAAACTAATTAAAACTAATATAAAGATAGTTACATACATTAATGGTCAAAATACCATGCACGAAGAAGTCACGCCAAGGATCCGATGCAAAGCTTTGTAATAACAAAATAACATAGAAAAAGAAGAATAACAAAAATAAAAAAGAAAAAGAAAATAAAAAATACAATGAATCACTAGAAGCGATTAGAAATAAAAATCTGCAGTCTTAGTAATAAAAAAAACAGTGAAAGATTTCATCTACCAGTTTATTTATTTTAAGGAAGGATTAATGCTTTTGTTTATTATTATTATTAAAGTGATAAATAAAAATAAATAAATAAAAACATGACAGATAATCAAAAGGATGTAATCATTCAAAAGCTTTTCCTACTTCATCGATAGGGGGCAAATGATTAAAAGAGGGAGTCAAGCTAAGCTACGAAAGAATCAAAGTTTAATTTAATATTAAATAAATACAGATTTATTATTTTTTTAATCATTTTAATTGAAAAGATAAATGAAATTAATAAAAAAGTAATATACAGTATTGTTTTCTATCAATTTGCATATTTAGTTTTGTTAGTATTGAAGGTGATTAAACACAAAAAAAGTTGACAAATAAATTAGTGTATTTTTAGGTTGGGTGATATGTTTTGACGTGAGGTAGAAAAATCAATTGGAAAATGAATTACATATATTATTTGACAGTGCCGTAAAATTTCATCCATCTATGAAATAAGAATAAATGGCCTTGTCCTTGAATGAATAAAATAAAAGGAATGTTAGAAAAACAGTGTTAATGAATCAGGAGCAAGCTACGAGACCAACATAGTTACAATACTATTTAAGTAAGAAATGTTAGGTTAGGTTTGTGAGATCATATGTGTAGTGTTAGGTTAGGTTTGAGGATTAAAATTAAACAAAGAGAGAGAAGATTATGGTTGAATCATATTATTTTATTGAAGAGTGATAGATTATTCAAATTCATTGGATTTGTGTTCAAAGTAAAAAGTTCTAAGGTTGAAATAATATAAATCAGGTAAGGTTAGGTCACTTGATATTTTGAGGTTAGAACCATTTTGTGACGATGAATAGAGATGAGTCAAAATAACAGATGTTGTACTGAAGCAACAGGTTTTATTTTGATTTGTAAAAGCAAGGATAGACAAGTTTAGGTAAGGTTAGGTTAGGTTAATTTTATTCTGTGTTAATCGTTTCAAAACAATGATCAAATGTGTCAAAAAAATAAAATGATATGTTTTCGAATAAAATCATTTAAATTTTTTTAAAATAATATGCACCTTGTGGAACTGTCATTATAGTTTTGTTTTGTTTGTTTTTTATGTTTATGTTTAGTGGTTTTGCTGAAAATTTTGTAAATTTACGAATGTGTAGAACAGTTTTTACTGAAAGTAATAGTTGATGATATGTTGTGTCTGCTTATTAATCCTCTGCCAGCTTTCTTATACATAAATTAAAAAAAATACACTGTTTAGATTACTAGAGACATAAGTTGCAGAAATTGCACAGGATATCCAAGAAAGAGCTCTTATAAGGACCATATTGTATATGTACCTACACCGGTTGCTCTCTAGAATTTAAAAGACTGTTAAGTGATAAGAAGTGGAAAGATGACCTGAATATGTTGCAGTCCAATTCTAGGGATTAATTTGGAGGTGTTAAATTTTTTAAAAAAAATCCTGTTTTGTTTTGAGTTTCGTGTTCAAGAGTAATTCGGCAAAATGATAAGTAAAAATAATTGTAAAAAATGTGTTGAGAGAAAATAAAATATAAAAAATGTGAAATAATATAATTAGAAATATTTTGTTAACGAAGAAAATTAATCAAAATAATAAAATTAAATAAAAAAGAAAATAGGTACTAATATTTTGTTAATATAAATAATTAATAAATTTTTAGAGTTATTAGAAATGCATAGTAAAATTATTGAATAGTTAAATTTGAAATTTTAAAGATGTTATTAAAAAAAATATAGTTCCCAAGAAAATAAAATACCATTAGAAGGCTGAATTTACGCAATACAACAAAATCATTTGAAGTAGAATCAAAATTGTTAAAAGAAAAACTAAAGACAAATTGTTATTGAGATCAATTATTTTCGCCAAGAACTTTGTAGGCCAACAATTTCCTTGAATCGAGACAAAGTCAAAGTAATTATTTTTGATTATAATTAGAACTTATATAGTGTTGTTGTATTGTGCAACACTTTTTTTAATATTGACTTCTAACTTAGTTTTATTTTCGTTGGTAATATTTATTTTTTATATTTACTCATTACGATATAAATTGTTTTTTAGTTTAAGTTGCTTGAAGAATGGCGTGGCGTCTCGTGGGATAATTACCAAGCTGTTTACCTGCTGTCCCCATGTTTAATATAGATATTTCTCCAAAATAAGAACCAGCCTTTAAGGTGGCTAACACAGTCTTTCCATTGTCAGCAACAACCTGAAGACGCCCCCTGTTTACTATATACATCTCCTTGCCAACTTCCCCTGAAAAATTTTTTGAAAATAAGTGAAGAATTAAAGGTTTTGGGAAAGCGCCTTGTGGGACACCATCGATAAACACGTTTATAATTTCAAAAGTTTTTAAACATCCTGAGAAACACCATTCTTACAAAGGCAAATTTTCAGAATTATATAGAATGTTTCTTAAAGAACACCATTTTAAAACATGTGTTTAGATGTTCAAATTTTAGACAGTACCTAGAAGAACACATTTTCACAAAAAAAAATCTAGATTTTAAGAAAACTATTGTAAAATATTGAATACATTTTAAAAATTTTGGGTAGTGCTACTGAGGGACACAATTTTTTTAAAATGTGTAGTTTATCAAAGGTCTATGGAAAGTGCCTTGGGGAACACCATTCGTAATATCTTTTCAAAAATCACAAATCACTAATTGGCTGCTTACCTTTCCTACAAATATAATCACCAGGTGAGAACAATACAGGCCTTAGTTTGAGCACCAGTTCGCAGAGAAATCCAGCCTCTGTGTTTTGAAATATCTCCACTCTGAAATCAACATAAAGAGGTTAAAAATTGTTCGAAATCACAAGTCTTATCTTTACAAGTCTTCACCTATACATTATGAAAATGCATCTTTTAAGTATTGAAAGATTGGATAATCGTAACTTCAGATATTTTTTTTTAATCCTGAATTTTATCAAAGAACCTATCAATGATAAAACTCATTTTCTATGACCAATATCAACAAAATACATCCATTTGTCCATGGATACTGAAAGCAATCACTAATTCTGATTAGATTTTGCACAATGTTACATTGTGTAAACATGGTTCTCCAATCAAGATGTCTTATTGGTTTTGTCATTTGCGTGTTGTGCCCGAATTCAGTTAAACAATAAAAAAATTGTAAATATTTTAAACAAACATAATAATATTGAAAAGATTTATACTTGGGCCTGTTAATCAGGTTGAACAAATATTATAACCTTTCTCGGTCTATAGATTATTTACAGACATGAGTTCTTACAACGTAAAACTTTGATCAACAGGCTAAAAAAGCAGTGGTCATATATATAAATCTTATGTCTCATCATGCACCCTGAGTCTAAAGTGAATCTTCAAATTTTAATGGCAAATACAATATTGACTGACTAACCTTTTGAGTGTATCTAAATGAACATTGATGGCTATCTCAGCTTTGAGTTTATCCGGCAGACAGCTGACTGCTCTCTCCTCATCTGAACACTTCTGGGTGAGCCACAGGTAGTCGAACCATTTGATCACCTTCACTTGAAGATGGGAGGGCACTCTTCGCATCCTCATATATGTCTTCACGCCGTCCAATTTGGCTGGAAGAAAGAGAAAAAGAAAATTACTAGAACATCAATCTTAAAAAAAAATTGGTTTTAATGATTTATATAGAGATTACTTCTTCACCATCTCTTACTACAGTTTGTGTCTTAGTGACGTTTCAGACACAAATTGTGCAAAAAGTATTGTTACGCTATGTCCAGATTGTGTCTGCAGCGCTTAGAACGTAAAATAGTGTATATGTTATGTCGACACACTGTATTCGAATTGAGACTGTGTAAGGTTTAGAACACAAAGTTTATATATAACGCCGACACGGTGTAACCAGATTGCAACTGGTTGAAATTTTACGACACTAAGTGTACACCAAGTTGTGAACTATTAAGGCAAATAATAATTTCAAGGTTGTTGTCAAATTTATAGTGTTGCTCGAAGCGGCCATTCATAGCATTTACATACTGTGATGATCCTACCTATTTCAAACCAATCTAAGCTCCGAATTTGCAACATCCTAGCTTCTAAACTATACCTACTGTAATAATTGATTCACAAACTAGAAGTGACAACCCTATTCAGCTAGCTAAGAATTGTATGAATTTTCGCATTGTCGCAAATATACGTACGAAATATCGCATTCCTAATTGAATTAATTAACGAATTTTGGCCTTTCGTGATCGTCTAGATTTATCTATTAACTATTTCAGTAGATTCGGACCCAGTACGTTGTGTTTTGACGATAATTTTACCTACGTTGTGTATTTTTTTTAAAACGCAAAATAAGTCACCTGAAATATACATTTCAATAATCAAAAAGAACAACAAAATCACAAAATCAATAAAACAATTTAAACATGAATTTTGATACATATTAACTCTGAGGTCAACTTTGACGTCAGATCACTTACCTTGAGATACTGTAAAATAACATAATAAAAATAGTGCATAATAAAACATAACGAAATATAACATAACAATCATCATAACATAAAATTCAAATAATATTATTCTATATCATTACGAGAATGTTGTATGGTAACTGGTTGCCGATCTATGTCCCTACATAAGATAACCATTTCATAGTACCTATAACCAATGTATGTATGTTCTACAACATAACATGCCTACTAATTCGTTGAGTCGAAAGGACAGTGGCGCACCCAAAAACACAACTTTATTACTTTTGAATATTAATTAAATTTCAACACGATTGCTATGACTTCATTTTCAGAGACTAACTACCATGTTAGTGCATGGAAAGCATGCTGTGTCCATGCTAAAGGAGCGCCGCCTTCGCTCCTTCACGTCTCAAACTCGCCATGCCGTACTTTGAGCCCGAGTGCACTATTCTACAGCCGAATATATATAAAATAATATATAAGATATATTTTCACTAGGACATGCAATCTGTTGCAAACATGCGGACATGCAAACATATAATAATATTAGTCCTAAAGATTCCTGATCATTGAGCTTCAGCCAAAGGGCGCAGATAACCCCTTCAAGCTATACTCTAGCAGAATTCGAGGAATGGAGCTGTACCTGCTTCAGTCGGAGAACATTTGAAATAAATACTTTTTCATTGGTTAAGTTGATTTATACGCAGAGAAAGCACCACCAATCTCTACGCACATCCAACCAGGTTAATGATTGCAAGGTGTGTTCTTACAGAACTGATAAGATAGACTACTAATATAGTTAGCAATATCACGAACAGTGATTTACCAACCAGTTAATAATAATTAAAGTTAATTAAACATAATATCCATTTACAAATGCCCAAAGACCTTATAATGGATTGTGGGTCCTCCAGCATATAGGGAAAGGAGAGAATTTTGTTAGTTGAACTATGTACTTATATTTACAAAATTTGATTTAAATAATTATCATGCATAATTATATACTACAATATCATATATTTTGTTAAGAAAGGAATAACGTCGTACCCAAATCGTCTGGGGCCAAACAAACGACTGGACAAAACTGCATTCCCTAGAAGGAAAAGGGTTTATGTAGGGATTTTTGGATAAAGGGTATTAATATAAATATATTAATATAATAATACATAAACAATACGATATAACCATGCCTTGCAAAAATGTTAATTAATACATTCTAGAATGTCACAGCAATATAAGTAGAAAAATTAAATAGAAAAATCCAGTTAATTCGTAGAAGACAAATGACATCGTTGATAAAATATGCAATTAAATAAATAAATAATATCCTGCTCTACATAAAACTCCTCTCCAAACTGCTTAATCCTTCGTAATGGTACAATAAATTAAATAAAAATATAATATTAGCTAGATCTGTGCGCCACTGCTATCGGTCTGGTTCTAGGTGTGTCGTACCCCGCTATATTATATCAGTCACAGGTACATACATACATACAAAAATGCTGAAAATAAATATACATAATTCCTTTGTTTTCAAAATCTGTAAAATAATAAATCCTTGAGTACGACGACTACTTTGTAGACAACAATATCCTCCTAAATATCACGACACCTAGATATAAATAAATTAATAATATTGAAAAATCTTATCTTATGACAGCTGGCAGGCTCACGGATTTTAAAATGTTAATTAAAAGTAATTTAGGATGATCTATATATATTCCCAAATGTGGAAATATCACTAAAATATAATGTACTAACTACTAAAAGGTGGGTAAATAAATATTAAAATATGTCGAATTCAAACACTGAGATTAATATGATTGAGTCCCACCTCTCCTAGGTTCAAAACTAAACTGCCACGAGTCATCTATCCTCCCTCTTCAGGTACTGAAAAATGTCGACCCAAAGCAACAAAAAAAAAACTACATCCATCTCTTTATGACACACACCAAAATATACCTGTCTCTGTCTCCTACATAGATAGATAGATCATCATCATCCACTTGAAATTAAACTAAGTTTCATTCCTATATTAATTACCTACTACAAATATTCCATCTAGGTATACGAAAATAATAATATTAAATTTACAATCTAAAATAATATTTACAACCTTGTATATATTCATTTCATCACAATACGTAAATTGCAATTTAATGGAAGTGCGCAGAGAGACATTTAAATACAATTTTTATAACTTTTACATAATATAATTATAATTATGTGTTATATTTTCACCTGCCCTATCACTTGACCTCATATTTTCGAGCCTCATTTCAGTATTTTATGCTCCACTCTCGACGTATCAGGTAAATGAATACCAGCAGAGGTCAGAGGTGTATCCATAATTACAAACGCCAAAGTGCAAATTATTTTATTTTATTCATTCTTTACTGTACATAGATCACAGCACATACAATTTTATAGGAAAATTCATTCAAATTAGATACAATCAACATACAGAGGCAAGGGCACGATCTCTACCAACTAACCCAAAATATAGAATATTGTATAATATATTATAAGAATAAGAATAGAATACAAAAAATGAAGATTTATAAACGTGCTCCGACATTGCAGTAAGTATTTAATATTGTCGACCAACGGAACTTGGTGGAAGTTCATGTTAACTTAATAATAATAAATCATTTGTATTAACTCGTAGAACTTCCGCAGTGACTTTATTAATCGCGAACCGGTTTTCAAGAGAAAGGACTCTCAAAGACCACCATCTCAAACATCTGACCGAACCACATGACCGAACCATCTCAAAAATTGAGATGGTTCGGTCATGTGGAACGAATGAAAGAGGAAAGAATGACAAAGAGGATATACTTGGCTGAAAGGAGGGGTGTGAGGAAGCGCGGGCGTCCGAGAACTACATGGCTTGATCATGTAGTTCAAATTCTTAAGGACGGCCGTGTTTTGAGTAAAAGAAACCGACGTGCGTGCATGAGAAATTGTTTGACTGTAGAGGAAGCGAAAGAAGTATGTAAGGACAGATCTAATTGGCATTTGACAGATCTAAATGAAAAAAAAAATAACGTGACACCTCTGCTATCAATGGTAGGTACCTCTGTCCTCTTTTATAACACCAGCGAGTACCTGCGTGTGGATGACGGCTCCTGAATTATGATAAAACTCCACTTTTCAGTAGGTGTAACACCCCCCCCCCTCCTTCATTACTCACCCCCACATACACTTGATAACATTTTAACTTTTTTTTATTATTTTCATTCATCGCTGACGTAGTTCCAATTTTTTCGAAAATAATTAATCGAATATGTATTTAAATAATAATAATAATATTGAGAGCACAATTTTTTCATAATTATTTTGTACTAAAGATTCTATTTTGTCGGTGTCAATTAACTTTTCGAAAGTTCATTTTTATATAAGTATATTATAAAAATTATGAAAATAATTTAAACACACACACTATTTACTTAAGTAGAAGAAGTGAATGAAGTATGTGAGGTAGATTTCTATGGCGTTTCGTTCTCTCTGCCTACCCCACTTGGGATGCGGTGTGAGGGTATAGTACAACTAAAATATTTTTTATGTTATGCGTCTTAATTTGAGTGAGTTTATCAGAGAGGCGCGATATCTTCCAGCTAATCTAAAATTTAGAAAACTTTTTAAAGATTGAGTTCGTCGGTAGCCTGGAGGTAGAGTCTCGGCCTTGTGAACAAGGGGTCCGGGGTCCAGGTGCCGGCAAACTCCCCTTTCACGACACAAGCTTTTGGCTTACTGTGAAAGGTGTATAAGGTTGTATTTGGGTTTATAACAAAACCCAGATATATCTTTTTTTTTTTAAAAAAAAAAAAGATTTTCATTTTTATCTTGCCGTGGGGCACCGGGGAAAGAATTGGTCTCCCACTCTTTTTCGCAAGTTTTCGAGTGTACTTTTAAAGGCATGTGTTTGAAAAATAAAAAATTAACATCAAATTCAGCGATGAGGTTACCACCCATTCTGAATGTCTTAATCTTTTGTTTCTACTATTACTACTACTACTACACCATTACATTAAAGATAGATTTACATATAAATATGTAGTTTTGTTCTCTCTGCCTGCCCCATTTGAGATACATCGTAAGGGTATAGATAGATATTGAGCTATTTCTGATATGTAGATTCTTAAGATGTACAACTACATAATATGTAGGTTTTATCTACGGTTGCTGTATTTTGCGATTTTTTTCTTAAATTAGTGTCCTTTTTAATGGACTTCCGATAATCATAAACATGGACCCTATTATAGATATGGATACCCTAGATACGGAGACAAGAAATAGGTGTCCATTTAAATATTTTAGTCTGTTCATATGTGAATGTGTATGCCCCGAGAAAATGCACGATTTTTTATATCAAATTGTCATAAAGTTTGTCAGAATATTCATTGTTAGGAATTATTGTGATTTTGAATTCTTTGATATCTAATGTATGTTTGTATTTTTAAGGTTGTTTTCATTTAATGTATGGACTATTTTTTGTGTAATTTTGCAGTTTTTCTGTCAACTTTATTGTTATGCAATAGGCTCTCATGCCGTAAAATGTGTTAATTAATAAATAAATATATAAATTGTGTTGTAGTTCTCATATTATCTTTTCTACTAGAGTTTATTATGAGCTGTTAAGTGCATCAAAAGCCAAGCCCACAATATAGAATTAAGGAGAAATCACGGTGCACATGAGATGGTCACGGATCATTAAATGGCGCCATATATAAATAGTACAATTAAAATAGATAAAAAATAACACACAGCATTACTCTCACTTTGAGCAATATTCGATTCAGGGGTATTTTACTCATCATCAGTGAGTTTTTATTAGAAATGTATGTACAATTGCACAAATTTGTGTAATACCCATAGCACATATTTATTTGTCTGGTTTAAATTCTGCAATGTTTATTTACTAATGTTGACTTGTTTTGTGCAATTAAGTTTTTTATTATTATTATTATTATGTGAACATTTGAATTTTTGCTATTCCTTGCATTTAGTTTCTAATAAAAACCAACTGATGATGAAAATTATTTTCTTGACATATGAGGTGCAGTTTATTACAACTCATGTAAATAAACCATCACGGCATTTCTTACAAGCGGGGTAACCAGCAGACCAGCTGTTACGAACATACTGCCATTCGTGTCGCAATAAAAACAATATTGAGATATCTAGGATGGGCGGCATAGCTCGTCAGTGAATTTAAGAGGTAAAATATATTTTTTCGAACACCTTTTTTTTTGCTTTAAAAGGCTTACAGGACACACAAAACACCTGTCTTTTACAGGACACTCGAAAACATGCGGAAAAGAGTGGGAGACCAATTCTTTGATGAGTGCTCCACGGCTTTTTGTGCAATTTTAGTAGCACGGTGTAATTTTTATTCAATGTAAAAAATGCGAGTAAATTATAAACCCAGAGCAAAGCCGGATTTTGTGGCTAGTATTATTATTAATAAAAATAATAATAAAGAAGTCCTTTGGAGGAAGGAGACATGAAATACGATCTTGAAAGGAAAGAGAAAGAAATAAAATACTTTCAGAAAGAAAAAAGTATATTTTCTTGGTTGGTGAAACAGAGATAAAAGATTTTAAACGGAGCAAATAATATCGCGAACTGGGAGTTTGCAGATGATTTAGTATATTTTACTACACAAATAATATATTATGATATCTTTTTATCTTTTATCTACTTATCTATACCATCACATCATCTCCAATAACTAACATAACATAAAATGCCCAGATATTTTGGGATTAACACCTTTGTCAGACAGAAGGAAGAAAGGTGACATGATAGAAACATACAAGATACTCCATGGCCACTATAACTGTCCAGAACTCAATACAATGTTCCAATACAACCAGAATGTTCACCTGAGGGGTCATGGATTTAAGTCGGACGGCTGCAGGTTCAAGCGAAACCGTTGAAGCACTGTTTATTTAACAGAATGGTTAATCATTGGAATAGTTTGCCACCTGAGCTGGTTGAGTCTTTATGACTCATTAAAGCTGTGATAATTTTGTTGGGCACGATGTTGATGATGATTGATGATTTTATTTTATTTATGACGCCGTTTTACAGTCTCTAGACCGTCTCAAGGGCGCCAATGAAGAGTTTAGTTTTTAATTTGCCTCTGAAACTAGTGACCGTCTGACCATCTCTCAGCAGCACCGGTAGGCGATTCCACATAACTGGTTCAACAACACCAAAAGCCCTCTCGTAGAAGTTGGACTTACCGGCTCTTTTGGGCTCAGTAAGTCTATTCACGACCAGTTCCATAGAGCGCAGAGGTCTTCTAGTGGTCGAGTCAAGGGGACAAAGCTCTGTGAGGCACAATGGTGCCATTTTGTTAATAGCCTTGTAGACCCAAAGGCACACCTTGAATGTCACCCTTTCCTCGACCCTCAACCTGATGGTTGTTATTGTGACAGTAGTGTTGAGATCAGACATATCAGCTTAGCTGCCTGTCTGATAACAACACTATAATAATAATTAAAACAGATCAAGCTAGTCCCAAATTAATATATATGAATCTTGTATTATGGGCACTAACACGATAATACACATAATATATACAATGCATTGAATACATATATGTACATGTAACACCCAGAAAAATATGAAAAAGGTCATTCTTCATTTTGCCCTGGCTGGGAATCAGAGCAGTCAGCAAACTTACTGCTGAATGCAATGAACTCACATCGTACTAAGGGAGTGGATGTCTTCGGTGACTCACTGGCGGCAGGTGAGTCAAATAGAAGAATGAGCGGATGCAAGAGAAGTTTTGTGGATATAGTGCGTGTAAGTAAGTTACGATGGTTTGGAAGTGTGGAACGAATGAATGAGGAAATAATGACAAGGAAGATATATCTGCCTGAAAGATGGAATGTGAAGAAGGAAGTCCGTCTGAGAACCACGTGGCTTGATCACGTGGATCAATGGAAGAAATCACTAACACAGAGATAATCTCGCCACTGCATATCATCACATTTTTTAAATGCAAATTGTGGATCCCAATGCCGGCAAGCCGGCAAACTCCCCTTTCATGACACAAGCTTTTAGTTTACTGTGAAAGGTGTATAAGGTTGTATTTGGGTTTATAACAAAACTCACATACCTATATCTTTTTTAAAAAAAAGTATAATATAAGGATAGATCTATATGGCGTTCCGTTCTCCCTGCCTACCACAATCTGGATATAATATGAGGGTATAGATAGGTATATATTAAATTGTTATAATATTACTTTAAACACTTTAAAAACCACTGACAAAATGCTCTCTGACCTAAATCAACGCTTTTTAATCCGTGGGTCGGTCCAGATTAGAGGATTATTGTATATTATAATTTAGAATAATTATTTTTAGGTAGTATTTTGTAAAAAGGGCGCCACAATTATGTATTTAGGTAGAGACTTAGACATACATATTAGCCTTTCAATAGGTGTTTTAAGTTAACACGTATATTTTTGGGTGTGTTGGTGTGGAGAAAATTCGGATTTTGTTAATTATCTACTCATTATGTGTGAAATAAATTTTAAATTGTGTAGCTAAAAAGTTTTTATTTTGTACCTACAGTGAAATATTTGGGGAAAGATTTAATTAATATATCCGTGGAGTAAAAATAGGTATCCCACTGTTTTCAGAATGTTTTGAGTTCCCTGTAACAGACAGATATTCGTTAAACATTACATATCAACTTCTACTACTTCTTCTACCATAATGGTATATCCCACAACTGGAGTAGCCAACAAAAATTGTGGGTTTCATCCCTCTTGCGCTGATAACCTCAATTAGAAATAAAAACAAATTTTTTATAGCTAAAAGGTATGCAAGTGAGGCGTGGACATTACTAAAGAAGGATGAAAGTGGTATAATATATAGTGACTTCTTAATGTTTATTTTTATAAATTTGTTTCAATTCACATTTTTTTGTCTGTTAAATTGTTTTTTCTTTGTTATATTATGTTTAGCGTATAAAAGGCTCAAGCCGCACCGTTTACAGGTGATAAATAAATGGAGTAGAAGTGAGATCGTTGAAAATAACGTGTGATAAAAGTCCGAAAGATCGTACACGTAACAGTGCAAAACGAGAATTGGTATAGTAACAAAGATAAATAAATTACGAAGCTTTGGGCATGTGGAAAGAATGAATGAAGACAGAATAATAATAATAGTAAAAAGGTTTTTGTCCCTGTAGCTCTGTAAGTGATCTCCCATGATTGTACTATTTCATAGAACATCTTGGAAGAATCAACTCGAATAATGTTGGGGTTCTACATTATGAATATACATAAATTTATTTTAATATTTTATGGTTTTTGTTATTTAATGTTATTTTTAAATTTTATTGTTAATCTTATATTGTGTTCAAAATGTAGAATCAAATATTGTTTTGTTTAATAAATGAGATATAATATAATAATAATGAAAATCTTTATTGAGAAAAAAGACATGACAACATCATTATTGAAGAAATAAATTTTTGCAATGTGCGAGTTTATCGCAGAAGCGCGATATCTTCCAATTAACCCAGAATGACCAAGAAATATAATATTTGGCTGAGAGGAATGGTGCTCGGAGACGTGGCCGTCCGAGGATCAAAAAAGTGACATGATGGTATGTATGTTAGTATGTGTAGAATAGAATAGAATAAGAATTAAAAGAATAAATAAATAAAAAGTAATGTTTCTTCATTGCAATACTACATACTATCAATGTGTGTATATTATGTTGTATCATAATATGCATGATGTTTAGAGTATCCACTCGTTACGAAGTAGGTACTGGATCTGTGTACTGGTTGTACTAAAACACTCTGTATTTTGATAGCAGCTAAAGCTAAGTCCTATATTATACTGCATGTAGAAGTAAAGTGTACATATTCTACAAAACCAGGGGTGGGCAGACTCGTACAACCGGTGATCTACAGCAATAAAATTAAGGGGCGTCACATTAACCACTCAAACGGATAAATAGGAGTCCTTGTACTCCTGAAATATCCGGGAAAAGAGGTTGTTGCAGCATTTGTCAAAGTCCAACAATTTAAAACTAAAATTTTAGGCTAAGATATAAGAGAAGTAAACAGCTTATCTTTGTTATTGTCAGTATCGAACAGAAAATTTAACAAGAAAAATAAATTAATAAATAATATGCAACACGGAGGCCATGGTAAGATGGAGTAGGAATAGAAGATATGATAGGATGGCTGAAAACAGAATCGTTCCTCGAGGAAGACCACCAAAAGGATGAAAAGACAGCTGGCGTTCACATTTATTAACTTTCAGTGATCACTCTGGATGATCCTCCAAAATGAAAAGGTGTAAACAGGCGTTTCATCAATAATAGCGATGACGGATGAAAGCGATTACCACCCGAATAATTTTGATGAAAGGTCCTTTCACTGAAACGACCATAAACAAGTTTTATCCTATTATTAATTGTCTTATTCAAAAAATACAAACAAGAAAATAGATACCTACATACATAAAATAATACTGATAAATCAATATAATTACCTTACTACCCCCCCCCCTCGTCACCAGATTTTCAAAATATAATAGAAATTTGAAATATTTCATCAAGTTATCAGTTTTCTTAAGTGGCAACCTTTTTTTTCCGTGGGAGGACAAAAGAAGCGTAGGAAGATTCCAAAAAAGATGGGTTGATGATATTGTCCAGATGATGGGGAAACAGTGGTATCGTGTTGCTCGACATAGGAAAATGTGGAAAAGTTTTGAAGAGGCCTATATCCAGCAGTGGAGAGAAGAGGGCCAGCAGTAAGTAAGTAAGTAAGTAACCTTTTTTTTTGTCTCAGATTCCAAAATATCATAATTTTCCATGAACACTAAATTTCTACTCCCCTAAAATGATATAGAAATTTAGTATGTTTAACGTTCTCCTCGATTTTTTTAAGAATATTATTCAAATCTTGTATTGTTTACTAACTTTTGACTTTTCAAAAATGAGAACCTTTTTTTTTGTTTTGATTTAGAAGTATGTGCGCGATCGACCCTAAAACCGATTGCGATCGTCTGCTTGCCCACCCCTGTACTGTTCAGTTTCTGTGAAGTCCGCGATACTAATAATAATAATAATAATATTCTCTCTCTCTCTCTCTCTACGCTGTAGTGACTGTATGTACTATGTAGGTGAGCACCTACTTATGCCTACATATCTGCAATGCGCACTCTAAACAGCGACTCTCAAACTGTAAATTCAAAATAAAAAAAAATCAAGAATAATATAACAGAGCAAAGTTCGCATACCCTCAATAAATGAATACTTGCAATTTTTAAATGCGGAACTAATTGCCAGAACATTCAAATAAAGACATAATGTGAAATGTGATTATAAATTTTAATTTTTTCTATTTTAAGGAAAATGTCGTTAATTCTTAATAGAAATAAAACTTCACAAATTATATACCTAAACTATCTTTTTATTTAAATTATTACTGACACCTTCAGAGTTCGTCGGTAGCCTGGAGGTAGAGTCTTGGCCTCGTGAACATGGGGTCCGTGGTTCGATACCAGGTGCCGGCAAACTCCCCTTTCACGACACAAGCTTTTAGTAGTTTACTGTGAAAGGTGTATAAGGTTGTATTTGGGTTTTAAACAGAAACCCAGATATATCTTTTTAAAAAAAAAAAAAAACCTAGATGTGTAAAAGAAATAGAATATTAAAAAATATATGAAGAAGGCCAATTTAAATATCTTTTAAAGGCATCAAACTTAATACTTTGGCAATATTCATCGCAACGCCATTTATTTATTTTACAAAATTTACGGCATAAGCCTATTACATGTCTAAGAACATATGTAATTATACAAACAATTTACAAGTTTAACAGTGACAAATTTTAACAAAACAAAATTACATTAAAATCAAGAAAACCAAATGACCAAACAACAAACAGAGAACCAATTTTTGTATGCTACACGCAATGTGAGTCAATATAAATAAAATTTCACTTACTCAATACGCGGCCGTACTTAAGAATTTGATCCCCGTGCTTGAACCACGTAGTTCTTGAATGTCCGCGCTTCCTTACAATCCTTCTTTTAGATAGATACATCCTCTTCGTCATCCTTTCATCGTGCATTCGCTCAACATGTCCAAACCATCGTGACTTATTTACACGCGTTCTATTCATAACATTCCTTTTGCATCCGCTTATTCAATAAGACTACATTTTAAAAAAAGTCTACCATCAAATTTTAATTTTAAACTCTACTCCACTTGAGTGAAATGTAGCGATAATATAAATGAATATTTTTCTTAACTTCGTTGCCGTGGAGGTGAAGTGATCCAAGCCACACTTTTTTGAAAAATGAGTTAAGTATGCAGTTTTGTTCAGAAATCCACGGAGAACATAGTGGTGAAGAGAAATAAGTGATTTGATATTCCTAAAGGGCATTTTTGGAAGATAATGAAGAGATGTTAAGTGTTTTTACATCATTTCAAGTGTGTGTTTGAGCATTTCACTAACGTAGATAAGAATAAATAGTTCAATTAAATTATAGAAGTGAAAAGATCCAAGTCGCACAGCGCGTAACTTTCCAACAACTTGCCTACAGGTGGATCTTTCTCAGCTACAGTGGTGAGATAACCCAAGTGATAAATTCGTGTTTAGTTCTAAAATATAAAAATTCTTTAATATTTCGTTAGTTATATTAGTGAAATATGTGATCAGGAGTATTGTGTAAAAATTTTTGCGAAATTTATGCAAAAATAACCTAGTTATAGTCAGATTAGTATTGGCGGATGCGACAGCATAACTTCATCACCCTTGTTTGGGCCAATTCTAATTTGTGGTTGATTTCGGGTTCCTATGTGGAGGTGAAAGGGTTTGTGCAAAATGTTTCATTTATCAAAAATTGTCACAATTCTTCCGATCATTGCAGCAATCATAATATATTGTGTTCCTATCATTCTTTCCTTCCCACCAGTATTCATTGTGAATCCATACCTACCGCACAGCCGTATTCATTGTGAATCCATACCTACCGCACAGCCGTATTCATTGTGATTCAGTACCTACCGCATCGCTTAAAACTTATACCGCATCAATATAATTTCACCGCTTATTAATAATATAAATATACAAACCCGCATAAATTAATTATTAAAAATTACCGCACAAAAAATAAATTATTAATATATATTCAAAGAAGTAAATTTGTGTGAGAGGCAAAGGCGATTCCAGGTTCCAGAATCCTCATCCAAAAGGTAAGTGGAACATTCTTGCATTTCTTCTCATCTTCATCTTTGAACAATCGCACCCGCATCACCAACCCTATTTCTCGAAATATCTGTCTTGTGGGTTACATCACTTCACATCCACGGCAACGACTTATTGATTCAACGTTAGTTTTGTAAAATTTGATGTTTGTATATGGAAAAAAACAATTGGTTTTAGTTGTACTAAAAGATTTTAATGAGCAGTGAACTTCTTTCGACATATAAACTAATTTCCTGGTTTTGAAAATGGCTTTATAAGTCGAAACCAGGTCACTGCTCATTTAAATCTTTCACTAAAACCAATTGTGTTTTCTTTCATATATATGAATATTTTTCTATTTTTTCTAACTGGTCATCTGCAATAATTGAAATGTTTGATAATAAATGTTTTGATATTTAAATTTGTGTTTATATGTATGTAAGTGTGTTGTGTTGTGTATGTGCTAAATATGGCCACCTCAAAATAATAATAATACTAATAAAACCAACACACATATATGTAAATATATAAATACAAATAATATATCTACTTAGGTATATATATTATATTAGAGCAGTTTTACTCGGCGTCTCACGGAAAATAATTATCAAATTGATAAATTTACTGTTGCAGATAGCAGAATTATCTTTTCCCTTCCCCAAAATCTTAACCCCTTCAGACGCTGTGTGCAGAATTATGCACAGAACATTTCAAACCTTATAAATTCCTTATTCAATAGATTTTAAAGTTAATATTTTCAACCGACGGTACTTGGTGGAAATTCATGTTGAATTAATTAAAATAAAACACTTATTTGTAGTATATCCACGGTGACTTTTTATTGGACGCGAGCCGGCTTTCAAGAGCTTCCGCTCTCATCATCGCCTCTCTCTTTTCGCCAGCCTGATGATGAGAGCGGAAGCTCTTGAAAGCCGGCTCGCGTCCAATAAAAAGTCACCGTGGATATACTACAAATAAGTGTTTTATTTAAATCTAATATATAAAAGGAAGACGTGTGTGTTACAACACTTATAACTCAAGAATGGCTGTACCGATTTGAATGATCTCTGATTTGTTGGATTCTTCTCCGCCCGGAATAAACTATAGGCTATTAAAACATCTTACAAATTCACGGGAAGAAACAATATGAAGAAAATTATTTACGCCATACATTTTTAATTTCAAAAATAAAAACAATATGGAGAGTTATGGCTCTATTAGCGCCCCCACGTCGCCTGTTGCATTGTGCTAAAATAATCCGTAGGTTCTGCTATATTAAGAACCAAATTACTATAACTAATATGAACGAAATGTGTACTAATATTTGTTTACTATAATTCGGTAGTTACATGGCAATAGGTTGTATCTCACTAAAACATAATTTTACAGGAGAGCAAAAACAAAGTTTGCAAAAGAGATATTTCAGCCGAATTTCGAGCATTATAAAGGGTTGTTCAACAAGAACTTTGTTTTTTAATTGTGGCAACACCAGCAACATGATAGTTTTGACATTTAATTTTTTGACGTATTCGTAGTGGATGCATTGGCAATTGTTGCAATGAATTCAATTTCGCTTGAAAATCGCATTAAAATAATTAAAATCCATTATGAAAATGGTGGTTCTGCTAAAGTGACATTTCGTCAAATTCGTGATATTTTCGGACAACATAATCGTCCTTCTGAGACCGCTATTAAGAATTTGGTCGCTAAATTTGAGTCGACAGGCTCGATACAAAATGTGTTAACACCAACGCGTGTACGACCGGGTCGTTCAACTGAAAACATCGCAGCCGTGAGCCACAGTGTTGAAGCAGATCCAAATTTGTCAATTCCTCGACGTTCTCGACAATTGGGGTTATCCAAAACCACCACATGGCGAATTTTGCGTAAGGATTTGGCTTTGAAGCCTTACAAGGTTCAACTGGTGCAGGAATTGAAGCCGAACGACCATTCAAATCGCCGTAGATTCGCTCAATTCATTCAGGAACAACCCGCTGGTTTTTCTGAAAAAATCATTTTTTCAGACGAAGCCCATTTTCACTTGTCAGGGTACGTCAACAAGCAAAATTGCCGCATTTGGGCTTCTGAAAATCCTAGAGCAATTATTGAGAAGCCGTTGCATGCTCAGCGTGTCACTGTATGGTGCGCTATGTGGTCTGGAGGCGTGATTGGGCCGTTTTTTTTCGAAGATGAGACTGGAAATGCGGTAACGGTCAATGGATCACGCTATCGCAAGATGTTGACAACTCAATTTTGGCCTATTATTGATGACGTGGATATCACTGACATTTGGTTTCAACAGGACGGTGCCACATGTCACACAGCCAATGAAACGATCAATTTATTGCAAACCAAATTTCCCGATCGCATGATTTCACGAAACTCAGCTGTTAAGTGGCCAGCCAGATCGTGTGATTTAACGCCACTGGATTATTTTTTGTGGGGCTATGTTAAGGACAGAGTCTATACGGAGCCAATCGAATCGATTGCAGCCTTAAAACTCAAAATCCGTGATGTGATTAGCGAAATAGTCCCGCCATTTTGCCAAAAAGTGATTAAAAACTTTGGTGAAAGAATCGACATCTGTCAGCGTGCTCGTGGTGGACATTTGTCAGATATCATTTTTCATGCATAATTGCCAAACGTTTCTCTTTGTAATTCAATAAAAATTTTAATCATCTTCATCAAATTTTTTTGTTTTATTTTGTTTTAAAAAACAAAGTCCTTGTTGAAAAACCCGTTATATCAAAATGAAGGTAATTATTATTTCTACAAGATAGATGTAACATTCTCTTAATAATTTCTTCTACAAGATGTACATATGTAACATTCACTAAAAAATTTCTAGCAGTTTAAAAATATTTGAGTTTTTTTTGCCATGTTGATGAAAACAATCTTTCTACATGTCAATAAGTTACGTCTTTTCTCTCTTTATTCTGACTATAAAGAGACATATCGAAAAAATAAAACAGGTGTTTTATTCTACTAAAGATTTTATTTTGTGAGAGAGACGTCTTTCGTCTTATGAGGACATTGTCAATCTTTAGTAGAATAAAACACCTGTTTTATTTATTCGATATGGAATTCTACTACCTAAACACCGACACAGTGAATAAAGAGACATATCCTTTCGCCACATCAAATATTACACTATTTTGAGCATTTTATGGAACAAACTTGAAAACGCAAAAAATGCGAGATACAACCTATTGCCATGTAACTACCGCATTATTCGACTAATATTTATGTATCGATAGATCTTCAGTCACATAAATGTGGACGTGCACAGATTATATTTGAAATTGTATTTTATTTTTGCAGATGGAAAATTATTATTGAACCAAAAATTGTGCTATTAAAGATGAAAATAAGAATGTGTTCATGTAGGTAGTTCTGATGCAAGATTGTGTAATGAAATTTGCAGACAGAGAAGAAAAATTACGAAGAAAATTATTTACGCCATACATTTTTAATTTCAATAAAAAATGCAATATGGAGAATTATGCAAAATCAACAATGAAGTTTTTTTTATAGATTGGCTTATTTATATGATAATTTTCTATACATTCTCAAATTAGCATCGTTATCCATACAATTTAACATCTGTAGTTCTAATATTTCAATTTTTAAAAATCATGGAAAGAATTTTTATAAATTTTAAATGAATAGGTAAAATCTACCTGAAAAAAAAATTAGTACCTACATAATTATATTACGTACTGCAGATAATTTATAAACAAATCTGAGTTAAGTATAATTGTTCAATATAAATTGTTCATGTCGGCCGGTGTGGCGCGGAGCTTTTTCCTTTGAGTCACGAGGTCTCGGGTTCGATTCCCGGACAGGGCAAAGTGAAGAATGACCTTTTTCAAATTGTCCTGGGTCTGGGTGTTACATATATATGTACATATATAGTGCATTGCATATGTGTGTATCGTCGCGTTAGTACCCATAATCAAGATTCATCTAAGTTTGGTACTAGCTCGATGTGTGTGAATTGTCTATGTAAAAAAAAAATGAATGTAACTTTCGCAGTTTAGCGGCCCCACCCGTTGTCGGGTACTTTTTTTCCATAGAAAGGGTAATATTTTTGAAACATGAGGAAATTGTTGCCATATGTAGAATTATTTTAATTTGCCGGCAAAAAAAATCCACTTCGAAAATTAATTTCCTAAAATTCCGTAAGTACATATTACTCGACATCGGGTGGGGCCGCTCAAGTTTCATAGTTGCGAATTTTTTTTCCTATAAAAGAATTTTCCAAAAATTTGGTGACCAAAAAATAATTCACCATATGGCAACAATTTCCTCAAGTTTCGAAAATATTACTTTTTCTATGGAAAAAAGTACTCGACAACGGGTGGGGCCGCTAAACTGCGAAAGTTCCAAGTGAATTATATTTTTTAACACTATACCTTCGATGACACACTTTGACAATTACGGGAGTTTGTAAAGAGATTAATAATATTAATCATTCATAAAGTCATTGGGAGAGGGCAGAAGATAGGGCAGGTGTCGAACATGTGTTGAAAGGCTTGGTTTGGAGTGGCCAGAGGTCCTGGAAGCAGCGGTGGACAGTTATCTCTGGAGGAGATACTTAGGGGCAATGGGCCCCCGACCGAACTAGGACAAGGGGAAGAAGATGTATGTATGAAATCGTTCATTGATTCTTAGGCGGTACGAAGTTCGCCGGGCCAGCTAGTTAATTCAATAGATTTTAGTTTATCGCCATCTCTCTAGGCACTAAACGAACTATTTAAATTGTTTTAAAATCATACCACTGGTAGGTACCTATATATAATTTTAACATGTGTTTTAATATAACCGTTTTGGGCAATAATTAAACCAAGTAATTTTTTTCTCCATTGACAATAATTCAGGTGTGGTCTTCCTTTCTTGTTTTGTTTCGCCACTTGGTTCTGTCGAGTGCATCCTCATGGGAAACATCACAGTTCCGCATCTCTTCTCTCACTACAACTACACGCCATCTGCGCTTTGGCCTTCCTCTTGGTCTCTTGCCGTTAACTTTGATACATTGAGCTTTACTGCCTATATACTCAGGTGGTTTCCTGGCCACTTGGCCATACCATCGCAATCTGCTCTCTTGTATTTTATCCGAGTTATCCCGCACACCCAGACTAGTTTAAATACAATCCTTTACTAATATTGCAGTGTCCATTGAGAACATTCAAACATTTTTACAAAATAACACAAATATTTATTAAATCACATAATATGCATATAGAGTGGCTATTAATATACACATATACATGTTCATTTATAATAATATAGAATGCTATTGTGTTTATTAAAATTGTGGTAGTATATAATGTACTAAAATCGGTATTCATTGCGTAGAGATGTAATGAGATGCAATAATCAAATAACAGTGAAAAGAGTGATTTATTATATTGTACAATCACAGAGACTGCTAAATAAATAATTAATGAATAAAAATAAATCAAAAGTTTGTGTTAACACTTTGGAAATTCATTATTAACATATAATTAAATATTTTTTTAAACACTGTGTAATTTAACTTGGAAATTATACAGTGTAATCTCCAAATTAAGTATGAGGTAAATAAATTTAATTTGGAAATTATACAGTGTTTAAAACAATACATATATGTTAATATGTTAATAAAACTATGCTACTACTAGAGTAGTACCTACCTATTAGCCATTGCTGAAATATAATATATAGAAGGTATACCTACGGTTAAACTAAATACAATAAATATAAAGAGGGCGAGTTTTACGCAAAAGGAATATCTTCCAACTAACCCAAAGATACAAAACTCAATAACTAAGTGGAAGACACCGCATTTTAGCGATAAATTCGCCCTCTTTACATTGAATTGTATAACTGATATTTTATGATACTATTTTGATTTGTAATATTGTAACCAATCTACAGTGAAGAATAAATTGACTAAATTAGATTATAACAGTAAAAATTATCCTCCATTTTGAAACAGACGACGCAAAAACATCGCTTTGGACCCTTGAAATTCAAGTCTAGCCGTAAGGAGAAGAAGAAGAACAACAATAAAATTTAAAAAAAACCTCAAAGACACTGAAAAAAATACAAAATAAACACACATACATATGTATATAGTCACATACAGTCATGGAAAATAATTATAATAGAATATTCTATTGTTCTATTCCATTCTATTTTTAAAGGCTATATACTCGTTTACATGGTTTCAGTTTATAAAAAAGTCACAATTCACTCGGTATCGGGTGCCTTGCCTCGAGGAAAAGAAAGTGCTCAATAATACACGATCTGTTCCGGCAGAATATTATTCGGTAAAATTATTATTAATTTCAAATTAAAAAGATACACAAATTAAAAGCAAAAGTATCCATATGTATTGATGAAACACATAATTTAATATGTATATGAATTTAGTAATATTAATATAAAACAGATTCAATATTATCATTTATTCTAAAATAGCAGCGATTGAGAAAAAAATCGTCTTGAAATCGCTGTTCAAAATTCACAATTGTATAAGTGTTA
Source organism: Athripsodes cinereus (assembly GCA_947579605.1). Classification (NCBI taxonomy): domain Eukaryota; kingdom Metazoa; phylum Arthropoda; class Insecta; order Trichoptera; family Leptoceridae; genus Athripsodes; species Athripsodes cinereus. The sequence goes on along the minus strand of OX388326.1, from coordinate 1,603,102 downwards.
ATTTTAATCATATCTAATTTTCTCCCAACACTCCAGTAAAGCGGTGAGAATAATAATTGTAAAAACAAATTATTTTGAAATAGGTAGATTGGTACATATACAATCATCCTGTAGCTATGCACCATCAACCAGCTAGCCAATAACAATACACCCTGTAGATACCTATATAATATACATTAGCTACCTACCTACATAAGCTACCTACATATTAATATGTTCTCTTAATAATAAACGTAATATATGCATATTATTTGTAACAAATTCTGCAACTATACCATCACTGCATATCCCACAAATGAGGTAGCCAGTAGAGCAGCTGCTTGCAAACAACTGTCAAAATCCATTTTTCAATTTAGTTAAATTAAAATTAAAAAATGACAAAAATACTGTTTAATTTCCACGTTATGGGGTGTTCACATTTGGCGAATATCGCCAGGCGAATTTCAAAATATAACGCCAGGCGAAAAAACAAAATTCGCCGTACGCCCATTGGTCGTCACACCTGTTCTCAAAATGGCGTCGAGATGGAGATCGCGAAGTGTTTATTTTTAGTCGAAAATGTTATAGTAGATGTTATAAGGCGCCTTTTAATTAAGGAAACAAACGCCACAAGCCAATAACAAAGATAACAGCTGTCACGAAGCGGGAAACATTAAAAAATTTATAGGTTATAAAGTTTTTACCATAGATACGAACGCCGCGCACATCTGCGCATGCGTTAATCGTTCAATCGGCCGAAAATGTTGGAAGGTGGTCAACTCGAGACGATATCGTTTCTACTGGTTTTTATCGTTTCAGACTAGCTGTCATTTTGTTCACACGGTTCAAATGGCTGGCAATATTTTGGTGCCTGGCGATATTCGCCAAAGTGAGAACACCACATTAGATTAATAGTAACCAAACGTTTTCACTTCAAATATGATTTTTTTACTAATTTTACTAATTGATACTGAAAGATAAATTATTGATACTATATCGACTATCCAGTTCTATAATTCAACAAGTAGAAATGTCTTATATTCGAGAAATCGTCTTTTTGTAATTTTGATATATTTATGGTAAGCGTACTGCCTTGTTTAGGTTCAATGTACAATTGGAATGAGGTTGGTAAGTATTGTATACTGTGTAGTTTACAATATTGTAGGTTCTTTCTAAATTACGAACACTGATTTTATATTAACACAAATATATATTTAAATAATAATTCCTATTTATAATGTCGAACCCAATTTGTCAATCAACAGTGCAAGTCAAGGTCGTATCTAATAATGAGCGCGTTCCCTATAGGAAGCTAACCTATATAGACAATAGCGTATTGCTACTCACTCAATATTCCTTGTTTAACCTGTAAACAAGTCCAAGGTACAACTTAAAGGTGCAGTGTACAAAGTTCATACACTACAGTAAGATTAAGGGATCAGTGTACTGGGGCATCAAAAAGTCCATTTCCAGAAAGCCGTGGTTCCATAATTTCAGGTTTTCCATATCTGAGATTGTCACATTGACTCGCATGCGCTTTAATCACCATAAATTAGACAGTCATCTTTTTAAGATAGGCTTAGTCTTGCCTCCAATTTGCGAGTGCGAGCTTGATGTGGAATCTCTGGACCATGTCTTCCTCGGTTACCCAATAAGAGACTCATACGATTTGTGTTACGAGATAACTGAAGTCCAGTATCCGATCAACATGTCTTGCCTATTGCAACTGATACCCTTTCTGTATATCTCAAAATTTAAAAACCCGCCAATTTTTTTTTATTATACAGATTATTGCCTTAAAATTATATGATGCTTTCTAAAAATATTGAACTTGGAATAAATCGTCCCACAAGGGACGGGATACCGTAATCTTATAAGTACCCAATTATATATTTTTATAATGATTTAAAAACACAACAAAAAGTGAAATATGCTATACGAGGGTTGCTACGTAAGTTTTGAGATACGGCGAAACCAGTGTGAATATGTCAAATCTGACATTGTCTTCGTAAAATTTGAAATATTTTATGGTAAACATACTCAGAACGTTTTGTCATGCGAGTGATATTTCTATTGTTTATACATGTTTGAAAAATTAACTTTGTCAAAAAAATGGAATTAAATCGTGAACATTTTCGTGCGATAATTTTCCATGACTTTCGACGTGGATTAAACCAACAACAGTGTGCCGATCAACTCGTTACGATTTTTAATGATGAAGCACCATCTCGAGCCATCATGATTCACTGGTTTTCTGAATTCAGCCATGATCACACTTCGTTACAGGACGAACTTCCTGAAGGTCGTCCAAAATCGGCTGTTGTGCCAGAAAAAATCAATGCTGTGCGTGAACTGATTTTGCAAGATCATTATGTGACATACGGTGAGATTGAGGTATGTTTGGACATTAGTTCCACTTGCATATTGTGATGATCCTACCTATTTTAAACCATTCTAAGCTCCGAATTTGCAACATCCTAGCTTCTAAACTATACCTACTGTAATAATTGATTCCCAAACTAGAAGTGACAACCCTATTCAGCTAGCTAAGAATTGTATGAATTTTCGCATTGTTGCAAATATACGTACGAAATATCGCATTCCTAATTGAATTAATTAACGAATTTTGGCCTTTCGTGATCGTCTCGATTTATCTATTAACTATTTTCATAGATTTGGACCCAGTACGTTGTGTTTTGACGATAATTTTACCTACGTTGTGTATTTTTTTTTTAAAACGCAAAATAAGTCACCTGAAATATACATTTCAATAATCAAAAAGAACAACAAAATCACAAAATCAATAAAACAATTTAAACATGAATTTTGATACATATTAACTCTGAGGTCAACTTTGACGTCAGATCACTTACCTTGAGATACTGTAAAATAACATAATAAAAATAGTGCATAATAAAACATAACGAAATATAACATAACAATCATCATAACATAAAATTCAAATAATATTATTCTATATCATTACGAGAATGTTGTATGGTAACTGGTTGCCGATCTATGTCCCTACATAAGATAACCATTTCATAGTACCTATAACCAATGTATGTATGTTCTACAACATAACATACCTACTAATTCGTTGCGTCGTAAAGGACAGTGGCGCACCCAAAAACATAACTTTATTACTTTTGAATATTAATTAAATTTCAACACGATTGCTATGACATCATTTTCAGAGACTAACTACCATGTTAGTGCATGGAAAGCATGCTGTGTCCATGCTAAAGGAGCGCCACCTTCGCTCCCTCACGTCTCAAAACTCGCCATGCCGTACTTTGAGCCCGAGTGCACAACTCTACTCGCGAATATATATAGAATAATATATATTATATAACCTCATTAGAACATGCAATATATTTGCTATATACCCTCATTAGAACATGCCATTATGCAACAAAAACATATAATAATATTAGTCCTAAAGATTCCTGATCATTGAGCTTCAGCCAAAGGGTGCAAATAACCCCTTCAAGCTATACTCTAGCAGAAATTCGAGGAATGGAGCTGTACCTGCTTCAGTCGGAGAACATTTGAAATAAATACCTTTTCATTGGTTAAGTTGATTTATACGCAGAGAAAGCACCACCAATCTCTACGCACATCCAACTATGTTAATGATTGCAAGGTGTGTTCTTACAGAACTGATAAGATAGACTACTAATATAGTTAGCAATATCACGAACAGTGATTTACCAACCAGTTATTAATAAATTAAAGTTTATTAAACATAATATCCATTTACAAATGCCCAAAGACCTTATAATGGATTGTGGGTCCTCCAGCATATAGGAAAAAGGAGAGAGTTTTGTTAGTTGAACTACTTATTTTTACAAAATTTGATTTAAATAATTATCATGCATAATTATATACTACAATATCATATATTTTGTTAAGAAAGGAATAACGTCGTACCCAAATCGTCTGGGGCCTAACAAACGACTGGACAAAACTACATTCCCTAGAAGGAAAAGGGTTTATGTAGGGATTTTTGGATAAATGGTATTAATATAAACATATTAATATAATAATACATAAACAATACGATATAACCATGCCTTGCAAAAATGTTAATTAATACATTATAGAATGTCACAGCAATATAAGTAGAAAAATCCAGTAAGTTTATAGAAGACAAATGACATCGATGATAAAATATGTAATTAATTAAATAATCAAATAATATCCTGCTCAACATAAAACTCCACTCCGAACTGTACAATCCTTCGTTTTGGTAAAATAAATTAAATAAAAATATAATATTGGGTAGATCGGTACGCCACTGACATCGGTCTAGTTGTAGGTGTGTCGGACGGCGCTATATAAAATCGGTAACAAGTACATACATACATACAATAATATATAACACATAATTCCTTTGTTTCCAAAATCTGTAAAATAATAAATCCTTGAGTACAAATATTGCCTTGTAGACAACAGACATCCTGAGAGTATCCTAGCACCTAGATATAAATAATAAATTAATAATATTAAAAGAAAATCTTATCTTAGACAGCTGGCAGCATCACGGATTTTAAATGCTAATTAAAAGTAATTTAGGATGATCTTTATATATTCCCAATTGTGGAAATATCACTAAAATATAATGTTTTAATAACTACGAAGGTGGGTAAATAAAAATATTAAAAGATGTCGAATTCAAACACAGATATTAATATGATTCAGTCCCACCTCCCTCTGGATTCAAAACTAAACTGCCCAGAGTAATAGGTACTCTGTCTTCAGACCCTGAAAATGTCGACCCAAAGCAACAAAAAAAAAACTACATCCATCTCTTCCTGACACACACCGAAATATACCTGTCTCTGTCTCCTACATAGATAGTTGTGTTCAACAACCACTTGAGATTGCACTCTCTCATTCCCAAATTAATTACCTACTACAAATATTCCATCTAGGTATATGAAAATAATATTTACAATCTTGTATATATTCATATCATCACATCCCCCCCTTGTGATCATGCTGAAGACAAAATGGATGAGGCATTATCTCACAAACAATTTTTTATTTTCTAATTATTTTTCATAATTATTTAATTCCAACTTTCGAGTCCGCCCCTGTTTATTCCGATAGGTCATAGGTACCTCGCCAACTGTGTTCCTCTATTCATGTCATCAATAATAATAGTACAACCCCAATGCATCCACTTGAGAAATACTCGCTCAATATTATTGCCCTAACATAACATACTATTTATTTTATTATTTTGTGTTTCGTTATTATTTTATGTCGTCACATCTACAGAACATAAATATAATAATAACAAGATTGTTCTTATACTTTAATATCCAAGTTGCATTTTGTTAAAATTCCTTTTCATGTAATCACACATCATTATAATTATTCATAGTCGTTGTGGTTCTTTATAGTCCATATATGCATTCTTCAGGGTGATCCAATTCGCTGGTAACACCAATCCTGTACTACTAGCCAGATGTCTCATATCCATGATTCCTTTGCTGATGCAACCAGTAGTCCTGCAGCACACAACTGATACGCAAATCGTCCTCTCCGTACCGACACAAATTCAAGACATTCAAAAACGGCGGCAAACCTCATCGTATCCAAGATGCTAAATGTCTTAACTTCCTAAAACACCCGTCCTCCCACAGGGCACCCGAAAACTCACGGAAAAAGTGGGAGACCAACTCTCCACCGGCAGCTCATACTAAATAACCATTCATCTCTCAGCACCATCACGCTGCGTCTCAGATGGGGTAGGCAGAGAGAAACGATTGACAAATCCCTCCATCCTGGCCTACATCCTTCGTTTCCACCACTGTCATACAATTTCTCACAGATTGCAACCCGATTTCTCCTAGTCAACACGCAGCCGTCCATAAGAATTTGATCCACGTGATCAAGTCACCTAATTCTACAAGTAATGCAACATCCTCCAGCTAACCAGACAAAATTCGTGATAATGTGTTGACAATGTGCCTAAATAACATCAAACGCGAACAGCTAACTCAAAATACCTATAATTACGTACCTAAATTAAATCATCCATAATAATACCACAAATAATTAGGAGAAAGATAACATACAATGTTCTTGAAACATCCAGAGGTAAGTGGTGGGAACCCCTCCCTTGATGTATTTACACACATTTATGCATATAAAATACAAAACGCAATATTTAAACGAGTTGCATTGACAATACCCACACAATACATCCCAATATGTTATTCTATAATAGGTATATAGAATTTCCCTTGTATCCAATATAACAGTCACCTAATGTATATACCTACATATTAGGTATATATAAATGAATCGTCCTCATTCATTTCAAAAGTCCTGAAAAAAAAAACACTTATCTACATATTTCAAACTATCACACACACAACTAAATATTATATTTACACACAACTATAACCACAAAGGTACATAATATCATATTCGTTCCACTTGTAAAATAATATTAAAACTAAACACTTCATAGTTCACATTTAAATAACTTCAATCTAACACTATTGAATAATATTATCGTAATATTTGACACCACAATTTTAAAATTATAACACATTAAATAATATTCCATTTGTAACATCGATAGATCCGCAAGTGAATCTCAACCTGTTACATCATAGCGTTGTCCTTTCTTCTTCTTAGAACATTTCCATAAATTCGTTTCTTCTTCCAGTCCTCCATTTTAAAATGATACACAAAGAGTTCCAACGCATGCCGAATGCCCCCCCTGGTTTAAAAGAGTCTGCTTTCCGTGTAGACTGTCCCCACTCTTAGCCGATCATTCCCCTCCACCTAGCCTGTAATTTCTTCCAGCTAACCGTTTAACATATAACCGTAAAAATAATCACTTAAATCGTGATTTTATCAAAACCCATCATTCGATTATTGCCTATATACTTATCCGCTTCATTCATATATTGTATTATGTATGTTATCAGATACTCATAAAATCTGGTCTAATATTATTTCAAACTCAATAATATATTCACCATTCTTACCTCGATCATAAATTTTTTTCACACCCCAAATAATTAACTTGACAGAATTCTTAAAGTTTAAAAACAAACACTTAGCTTACAAATACTGTAAAATGTCAAGACCATATTCCTCAAGAAATAATAATACTATACCTACCTATTCTAGTCCCTAACAAACATCTACTTGATACATATAACTAACATCAAACTATATACCTATTATTTATCCATTTTACTCAAATACTATAATATCTAAAAATCCTAAAACTCTAGTCATATACCCATATACATAAAATACACTTCGCATACATAATACCCATGTTTACAAGTCTACTTGGGAATATAATATTCCATTTTTCTAACACCCAATCTTCTTATGAAAGTACATATTTTTGGTACCTATATACATTATTGAATAAACTAAAGAACTATTCATAAGGACATAATTCCAAATGAACTCTTAAGGGTTCACCATTCTTATGTATAATGTAAGATATATACCTATAGATAGACAAACATAAATATAATATGTTGCCGGATTTGCCTAACACTATAAACCATGGGTGACCAACCCGCGGTTCTCGAAGTAAAAATCATCAACCAATTTTCTCACTACATCCACCAAGTATAAATTTTATTCCTCCCCTCAAAAACCAAACACATTCCTCTGTCCATAACCCAGTTCTACTCCTCAAAACCCATTTATGCTCCCCCCCCCCTCCAATATTCATGATTTTAGTTATTTATCATCGCAAACCCAAAACCCACTTCTACTCCGTAAAAACCCAGTTTATGTCTGCAATGACAGACATAATATTCTGGTCCAAGGCACCATTTGTGTTGATCCTACCTATTTTAAACCATTCTAAGCTCCGAATTTGCAACATCCTAGCTTCTAAACTATACCTACTGTAATAATTGATTCCCAAACTAGAAGTGACAACCCTATTCAGCTAGCTAAGAATTGTATGAATTTTCGCATTGTTGCAAATATACGTACGAAATATCGCATTCCTAATTGAATTAATTAACGAATTTTGGCCTTTCGTGATCGTCTCGATTTATCTATTAACTATTTTCATAGATTTGGACCCAGTACGTTGTGTTTTGACGATAATTTTACCTACGTTGTGTATTTTTTTTTTAAAACGCAAAATAAGTCACCTGAAATATACATTTCAATAATCAAAAAGAACAACAAAATCACAAAATCAATAAAACAATTTAAACATGAATTTTGATACATATTAACTCTGAGGTCAACTTTGACGTCAGATCACTTACCTTGAGATACTGTAAAATAACATAATAAAAATAGTGCATAATAAAACATAACGAAATATAACATAACAATCATCATAACATAAAATTCAAATAATATTATTCTATATCATTACGAGAATGTTGTATGGTAACTGGTTGCCGATCTATGTCCCTACATAAGATAACCATTTCATAGTACCTATAACCAATGTATGTATGTTCTACAACATAACATACCTACTAATTCGTTGCGTCGTAAAGGACAGTGGCGCACCCAAAAACATAACTTTATTACTTTTGAATATTAATTAAATTTCAACACGATTGCTATGACATCATTTTCAGAGACTAACTACCATGTTAGTGCATGGAAAGCATGCTGTGTCCATGCTAAAGGAGCGCCACCTTCGCTCCCTCACGTCTCAAAACTCGCCATGCCGTACTTTGAGCCCGAGTGCACAACTCTACTCGCGAATATATATAGAATAATATATATTATATAACCTCATTAGAACATGCAATATATTTGCTATATACCCTCATTAGAACATGCCATTATGCAACAAAAACATATAATAATATTAGTCCTAAAGATTCCTGATCATTGAGCTTCAGCCAAAGGGTGCAGATAACCCCTTCAAGCTATACTCTAGCAGAAATTCGAGGAATGGAGCTGTACCTGCTTCAGTCGGAGAACATTTGAAATAAATACCTTTTCATTGGTTAAGTTGATTTATACGCAGAGAAAGCACCACCAATCTCTACGCACATCCAACTATGTTAATGATTGCAAGGTGTGTTCTTACAGAACTGATAAGATAGACTACTAATATAGTTAGCAATATCACGAACAGTGATTTACCAACCAGTTATTAATAAATTAAAGTTTATTAAACATAATATCCATTTACAAATGCCCAAAGACCTTATAATGGATTGTGGGTCCTCCAGCATATAGGGAAAAGGAGAGAGTTTTGTTAGTTGAACTACTTATTTTTACAAAATTTGATTTAAATAATTATCATGCATAATTATATACTACAATATCATATATTTTGTTAAGAAAGGAATAACGTCGTACCCAAATCGTCTGGGGCCTAACAAACGACTGGACAAAACTACATTCCCTAGAAGGAAAAGGGTTTATGTAGGGATTTTTGGATAAATGGTATTAATATAAACATATTAATATAATAATACATAAACAATACGATATAACCATGCCTTGCAAAAATGTTAATTAATACATTATAGAATGTCACAGCAATATAAGTAGAAAAATCCAGTAAGTTTATAGAAGACAAATGACATCGATGATAAAATATGTAATTAATTAAATAATCAAATAATATCCTGCTCAACATAAAACTCCACTCCGAACTGTACAATCCTTCGTTTTGGTAAAATAAATTAAATAAAAATATAATATTGGGTAGATCGGTACGCCACTGACATCGGTCTAGTTGTAGGTGTGTCGGACGGCGCTATATAAAATCGGTAACAAGTACATACATACATACAATAATATATAACACATAATTCCTTTGTTTCCAAAATCTGTAAAATAATAAATCCTTGAGTACAAATATTGCCTTGTAGACAACAGACATCCTGAGAGTATCCTAGCACCTAGATATAAATAATAAATTAATAATATTAAAAGAAAATCTTATCTTAGACAGCTGGCAGCATCACGGATTTTAAATGCTAATTAAAAGTAATTTAGGATGATCTTTATATATTCCCAATTGTGGAAATATCACTAAAATATAATGTTTTAATAACTACGAAGGTGGGTAAATAAAAATATTAAAAGATGTCGAATTCAAACACAGATATTAATATGATTCAGTCCCACCTCCCTCTGGATTCAAAACTAAACTGCCCAGAGTAATAGGTACTCTGTCTTCAGACCCTGAAAATGTCGACCCAAAGCAACAAAAAAAAAACTACATCCATCTCTTCCTGACACACACCGAAATATACCTGTCTCTGTCTCCTACATAGATAGTTGTGTTCAACAACCACTTGAGATTGCACTCTCTCATTCCCAAATTAATTACCTACTACAAATATTCCATCTAGGTATATGAAAATAATATTTACAATCTTGTATATATTCATATCATCACAATATGTAATATAATAATAGCACTGTACAATATATCTAATAGTTTTGTGTCTTAAAAAACGTGTTAGGGGCTTTGGTCGTGAATTTCTGTAAATAAATAAATACAGGTCATCCTCTCTGTTCTATATAACATAATATATTATATGGTGTAGGTGTATAGCACGAGCTACGCTCAATTTTGGGGAGTAATTGTATTAGGAAAATAAATGTATTGTGTTATTGTTCGATTATTGTAAAATGATATTGTGTTTAATAAACTGTTATTATTATATGTACATAAAATAAGAAGGGGTAGCTAAAATAAATTATTACATTATATTATGTCTTATCATCTTATGAGTTATATTAATTTAGTTCACACCTCATTGGTCAGGGACTCGGTAATATTTTCTAGATTTTCTGACACTCCTTAAGGGATATCTGATTTGCGAGAAGGACATTATTATATTCATAATTTTATATGTACATTTGTACGTAAACTCTATATCTCTTCCATCCTCTGCAAAAAAAGGTCTTTTACTTTTTCCTGTTAGTTTTCGAGTGACCTGTAAGATTATTATTAATATCAGTTATTTTAGAAGGCATTTTGAATGTTTTTTTAAGTATTCTACAATGCACATCCGTTACTTGATTATTTAAATCGCGATCGATTTCGGTAAACCTATACCATTGACGAGCGAGATAATACTGACTAATATTTTTGATAAAACATCTACAAAAACAAAATAAATTGAAAACAATAGCTGCACCTGTTAAGGATAAGGCATTGTAAACATTGTGAGAAGAGGTGATTTATAATGATTTATTACTTTATTTACAATATTTACTTTTGAATTCAAAGCTTTATTAATTTAAAATGTTTCCAAAGAATATAGTTTAAAATAGTAATTATTCTAATATAATACCTATAGTAATTATTCTGAGTTCGCGAATCATATTATTGAATTTGATCACAATTTAATAAAAAAATATAGTTCTTTCAAATATACAAATATAAATAATTATTTTAAACTGGAAATTATTGGAAACATTAGAAATTAATAAAGCTTTGAATTCAAACGTAAATATTGTAAATAAAGTAATAATAAATCATTATAAATCACCTCTTCTCACAATGTTTACAATACCTAATCCTTGATAGGTGCAGCTATTGTTTTCAATTATTTTGTTTTTGTAGATGTTTTAACAAAAATATTAGTCAGTATTATATCGCTCGTCAATGGTATAGGTTTACCGAAATCGATCGCGATTTAAATAATCAAGTAACGGATGTGCATTGTAGAATACTTAAAAAACATTCAAAATTATTATTATTCTAAAAATGTCACCTTGCATTGAGACCATAACAGCTTTTGGCCAAGACGATCTCAGCAGGAAAAGAAAAGCAAATTCAAAAAACAAAACAAAATAGGACAATAAGAGTCCGGTGAAATTTTTCAGTTCAAAATGATTATTTGCAAATTTTACATGTAAATTTTTACGTTTGACTAATTTGTAGGTTAGGATAGAGTTAGTCAAAATATTATTTTATGCAAAAGCACATTTATTGATATTCATTTCATTATCATATCATTTCTTGGAAGAAAAAGTTTGTAAGTACGTGAATATAAGTAGAAAATAAAAAAAAATATGTGTTCAACTTATCTAAAATTTTACTCAGAAGCGAAAGAAGTATGTAAGGATAGATCTATACTGTGTTTCGCTCTTTCTGCCTACCCCACTTGGGATACGGCGTGAGGGTATAGTATAGTACTTTGAATCGAGAGCTTGAAGTGAAAATTCCTGAAGACATAACACTAGTGTGCTTAATATATAAAGATTTTTTTAAGATACAGGGTGTTGTATTATTACCTCTGTGTCTCTATAGACTCTGTAGGATAAGGTCAAATAAGTAATACCTAGTATCTATCTAATAATATTAGTGACAAAGACTTAGGAGTAGTAAGAGAAGTAGTAGAAGAAGTAGATACCAGGAAGCATCGTAAATTATCACCAAAGCAGAACATGTCCTAATAGTAATAAGGGATCTAAGTAGAGAATATATCGAGATAAGAGAGAGATGAAATCGGATATTCGGTAAATATTCGTTCAATCAAACCATCCATCAGAGATTTTTTTCCGGATACAAACCGATTACTCTTGACAAAATCTAAATAGGTACCTACGATCTTAAGGGGCCCCTTTAGCAAAAACGATAAAACATTCAATTTTCAACAAGTTTGGTACACAAACTCTAAAAACTTGTTGACCCTACGAACATTTTGATTTAATAAAATATGAAAACAAATATTAATTACCAATATCAAACTTTAACTTTTTAAAAAACTCGATTTTAGCATCATAGTATTCGTTTATGAAAAAGCATATTTCTAAAAATCGAATTCGGGGGTGTGTTTGGTACATAAATGCACGAGAATCCTAAAAAATTTCATATATTTATTTTAATATTGAGAATATTTAGATAGTTATTACAATTATACAACAAAAAAAAAACATTTTTTTTTGTTTTTTCATGGATATTGACCGACATAAAAAAAAATTTTTTTTGATAAAATTTCTCATATTTTGAAACCAAAAATCACCATATGAACTCAATTTTTTGTATACTAAAAAAAGTTTGCTAAAATCTATAGTACCTACCTATTTATATTCCTGATAGAATGAATGAATAAAAAATATGTATTACAAATAATTTGTATTTTGATATAACAAAGAGTACCTAAATAAATCATCGGTCTGCGATTTATTTATTTTTTATTAAAAAACTAATATTGGTAATAATTATTTGATTTTTTATTTTATCAAATCAATATGTTCGCAAGGGTCATCAAATTTAGGCAGTTTTTCTATCAAATTTGTTGAAAATAGAAAATTTTACCGTTTTTGCTAAACGGGGCCCTTAATCTTGTCTTCATCTTACAACGCGCGAAGTGACTATAGTCAAAAATACTGCACTATCGCTAACGCGAGGTTGGTATGCACGTATTTTTGACTATAGTCACTTCACGTGTCTTAGGTTTAAGATTGAAATGGGATTAAGATTATATTTAGATTCTTTCAAGAGTAACGCTGCTGCCCCCTCCATTGAAAACGCCTATTTTCCAATTGAGTCAGATCTTCCCAAGTTTTTTTTTAAAGATACATATGTCTGGGTTTTGTTATAACCTAAATACAACCTTATATTCCTTTCACAGTAAGCTAAAAGCTTGTGTCATGAAAGGGGAGTTTACCTGCACCTGGGATTGAACCACACTTCACATGTGCACGAAGCCGAGACTCTACCTTCAGGCTACTGACGAACTCGTAAATATGTAAAATGTCCCGATTTTTAAGACTTGTCAGTTTATAATCTCGCCGGTTATCCGGTATTTTTGTTTTAATTACTATCCGTTTCGTCACTGATCTGAACGACTTCTTTTTGTAGATATTAAAAGAAATTTACTACTGATGTGCTTCTGATACAACTACTGCTTAGGAACATCCTGTAGATGAAACAAATTAGATATTATAGGAAATGTAATTGAAGATTTAAGTTTTTATTTAGTTTTGATGATTAGAAATATCCCGTAGAAGAGACATATGAGGTTTTATAGAAAACGTAATCCAAGATATATTGTTAATTGTTTCTAATTGTTCCTAGGCCCCTATTATGCAGGCACTTGGACTCGTCATATATACATACGTCATACATACAAAAACTGATCACATAACCTCGTACAGAAACCAGCTGAAGTGGACCACCATACGTCAAAGACGTGATCTTCACATTCTATGTATGTCTAGTTTTTAAAACTTTATTTTTAGCGTCTTCCCCTTACTATCAAATTCGAGTATCTAGCGAGTCATGGTTTACCCTTGCGATCTAACAGAGAGCGTCTTCTAGCTATACCAGCACACAGTACAAGCTTTTTATCTAAATCATTCCTTGTTCATGGTGCTCGCTGTTGGAACAATCTCCCTTCGAAAATCAGGATGATAACAACCTTTTAGACAAGCTGTCAAAAATCATTACCTCTCATTGAATTTAGCATCTGACTCCTAAATCCTTTTCCCTTTCCCTATGCAATATGCACGCTGCAATATATGGTATACTTTTATAATTATGTGTCCGTAAGCGCATTGTTGCTTGCATGTGTTTCTTTTTTCTTTTGTTTACTTTGAATTGTATTTTTATTTCTATTATGACTGTTGATAAGTAAGGGTGTAGGTATATACATTTACACATTTACCCGTGGAGCACCCGGTAAAGCATTGGTCTCCCACTCTTCTCCATAAGTTTTCGAGTGTCCTGTAAAAGGCAGGTGTTCGAAAAATAAGACATTTTACATCTTTAATTCGGCGATGAGGTTTGCCACCCATCCTGAATGTCTTAATTTTATATTGGCACGGAGAAGACAGCTTGCATGTTTTATATGCATTGATCTGCTGGCTACCCCACTTGTGGGATATGCCGTGACGGTATAGTAGTAGTAGGTATATATGTATATGCATGTGTTTTTTTTTGTTATTTTAATTTTAGTTACGGGGAAGACATCGTATTTTAGCGATAAATTCGCCCTTTGTCCATTGAATTGTATAACTGTTATTTTTATGACAATATTTTTTTATGTAATTGTAACCAATGTACAGTGAAGAATAAAATAAAATAAATAATAAATAAATAAAAATACATCTTATAATCATCACAATTTCTAATATATTAAAAATAAAACATCTGATAAAACAATTGAAGTTAAATGAAATATTAAATAACAGCATTTTTGTAGTCACGAATGTAAAGAGTCCGGATCTACAAGTCAAGTATTCAGATATATAAATAATTTAAATTACAGAAAATGAACAATTATTATATCACAAAAATAATAAGAAATTTCTATTCATTTATCATTTCGTCAATTGAGTAAAATTATTTATCAACCAGATACGATTTCATCATTTTTTTTAAAGATATATCTGGGTTTTGTTATAAACCCAAACTTTATACACCTTTCACAGTAAGCTACTAAAAGCTTGTATCGTGGAAGGGAAGTTTGCCGGCACCTGGTATCGAACCACGGACCCCTTGTTCACGAGGCCGAGACTCTACTTCCAGGCTACCGACGAACTTCTGAAGATCAAGATATAAATTTTAGAGGTACATGGTTGAGAGAAAGGGTATTTGGAAACGTGGCTGGCCGATGATTTAATTGCTAGACCATACAGACCAGATCTTAAAGGATATGTAATGAGACAGTAAACAGAATAGTATATATGGAAAATTGCATAGATGTGATAAAAGCAAAAAGTTCTGGAAGGACAGGAGAATATGCGCTCTTGAGGTCACTTTATGAGAAAACGGCACTTTACAAATTGCCTATCCCAATAACTGAATTTACTCAAGCGTACGAGAAAATAAATAAAAATCAATAAACACATATTTTTCTTTTAAAAACACTTTATTTTCGCTCACATTGTGTGTTTAATTATTTGCAAAAGTCTTTTGGAGTAGGCTCCATCATAAGTGGATAAATGTTGTAATTACCCACTGCTGATTAAGCTTGCTAAGAAAGGGCCTCTGGGAATATATAAGAGTGTGAAAATTTACAGTGTTATTATTTTTTTCTATTATGAAATTTAATTTTTCAAAGTATCAACAACCAATATACAAAAAATATTAAAAATAGTAATAGTAATATGTCTATTACAGTACACCAAAAAACTCGTGAAGGGAAATCTATATCATTCAAAACATTTTGAGATAAAAGAAGTTCTTAAGAAATTTGTCAAATAAATCGAATCATTTGTTATTCTGTAATTGATTGAATTCTTTAAAAGCTAATTTTCTTTTAAATAAGTGTAATTAATTATTGACTTTTCCTAGTTTCAGAATGAAAAATTAATGACTCAATCTATTTCCTTCACTTTCTAATAATGCAATCCAATAAATAGTAATAATGATTGTAAAGTACTTAGAACAATTTTGTGAAAGTTAATTTTAATAGAATTTTAATAGATTTAAAATAAAACACTGTAATACGAACCATAAAGGGTGAAAGAAGAATGAATTTTGTTTATAAACCAGTGTTAAAAAAGGCAAGAAAGAGATAGAAAGTGTGAGAGGGTTATTCAATTATTCCAGGCGCAAAATTTCATTTACCATAACCTCTAAATACGGAAAAACAATTTTCAAGAAAAGGTTCTAATTATGAATTTCAAAATACGTTCGAAACCATAGAACAAAGAAAAAGTTACGAAATTTTATCTCCGTTTCATTTCCCCTTATAATCACATCACCGTGCGAAAGCGAGAGAGAAAATGTTTCATCAAGGAAACCCGTTAATTTTCTCCATAGACAAAAGTCATAAAGTTCTGTCCCTAAAGCGACAAGGAGAAACGAGGGGGAATTTGTAAAAAGGGATATAATGATAATACAAGTGTACATGTGTTTTAATTATTTTATATTGCGCTTTTTTACTCGGTCATTTATTTTCGTTACATCTACCTCATTTTCTTTTTGCTTTCATTTTGAAATGTGAATACATGTACTTTATTGGACCGAGAAAATTCTGAAAGGGATGCGAATCAATCTTCGATGTGTTCATCATTATTCATATTAAAGAATAATTTATAGAAGAATGTTACAATAAAAGTTAAAACATCAGGATGGGTGGTAAGACTCATCACTGAAATGAAGATAATAAATGTTTTGAAATATGATGCTTTATGAATACCTGATCGTAAAACAGGACACCCGTAAATATACAGAAGAGGTTGGGAAGCCTATTCTTTACTGGGAATTACAATGGATAGAAAATAAAATAATATACTATACTATTATGGCATATCCCACAAGTGGGGTATTCAAGCTGACCAGTTGCATGTTACCTACAAAACATGCAAACTGTCTTCTAAATCCCAACAAAAAGTCATTCAGAATGGGTGGTAAACCTCATCGCTGAATTTGAGATGCAAAATGTACCTATTTATTTTTATGAACACTTACCTTTTATAGGACACACGAAAACTAAAATTATTAAAAAAAATCTTTTTAAAATTATAAAGACAAATTATAAATATAATTATATTCTATGCTACGGGATCATCGTCCAACTAAAGATATTATTCATCGATGAATCGACTCCATGTAATATGGCTCAGCACAGGGTGAGGCAAAATGCAGACTTGTTGAGCCATCTCGATCTCGCAAAACAGGCTTTGGAGATAGAGCGTTTAGTGTTGCGGGTCCCAGATGTTGGAACAAGCTGCCTCTGTGTCTGCGAGAGGAGGTGAATGGAGAGAGTTTTAAAAGAGGACTGAAGACACACCATTTTGCTGGAAGTTTCGGGTGATGGATACGATAAACGGCGCCCTTGAGGTCATGTTATGAGTAAACGGCGCTTTACAAATTGTCCATATATATATATATATATATAATAATATTACTGTGAAGTTATCTATATCTTCAACGATTCGGAGTACACCGTGAGAAAATGTACTGTGGGCGGGTTTATTCAAAGATATAACATGCTTTCTGTTTAGAATATCCAGTAGTTTCTATTGTCATGTTGTATTCATTGTCTCTTATTATGTTGATTGTGTTTGTTTCAAGTGTGTTGATTTTTAAAGCTATTGTACTATAAAGGCTATTTAACCGTATGCTTTGTTAATTAATAAATAAATATCGATGTTAATATGACGTGATTAACATCATTAAAATCAGATTGTACCCTCAAGGAATGTTTAACATCAAGTCGAGCTGATGATGAAATGCCACGATATTACATATTACTACAGTTGTCCTTTTCTAGTTACATAAATAATATATAAGCTAAAGCGAGACGGAAACATATTATATTATTTCTTTACGAATATGTACTACCTCTTTTAAGTATTAAAACCTCAAAGACCATCACCACATAGTGGACCAAAGAAAATAACTTCTTTGAAGATAAGCAAGCCAGTGCATGAAATGGACATTAAAGAGAATTTAATTATTACTTCCTTTTTTCTATTCCAGGCAAAATAAAACGAATTATCTTTACTTTTAGATTATTAATTACCAACTAGCATTCAACTCGGCGTTGTTCGGATGTTAGTGGTTATTATTATCTATAGAACTGGTCTTTATTTTAAGAGGATTTTTACGAAACAAGCTATTGGTTTTTATTTAGGTATGTGTGTGACAAGAAAAACAAAAAGTATTTTAAACCAAAATCAAACTGAAGATAAAAGATTTTAATTAATTCTAATTGTTGCGACCAAATTAAGGAGGCACACAGAGTTCACTATGTGGGGCCTTGCACATGGCGGAGGATCGCTCAAGGTGGAGACAGATGGTATACAGAACGAGCCATGATGGTCACGATCCTCAGGATTGAAGGACTGACGGAGATGATGATGATGATGAATTCTACATATTTATTTATAATTAATTCAGACGCAATTGGTTTTTACTTATTTTGGCACGAAGAGGTCGATTTAGATGTTTATTAGCTACTATACTACACCATCACGACATATCACACAAGTGGTGTAGCCAGCAGATCAGCTGCATGTAATATAAATATTTACGCTAGCCTATACTATACCTCTAGGGCTACTCTTGACGAAATCTAAATACGATCTTAATCTTAATCATAGAAAATACGTGCATACCAATCTCTAGTATTTTTGACCATAGTATGATTAAGATCAAGACTAGATTAATACCGTATTTAGATTGTGCCAAGAGTAGCCTTGCTGATGATGAGAGGGGAAGCTCTTAGTTTATGTTTGTGATTTTATAAATTTATGTGGTGTAGTACATAATAACTGATAGGTACTAAATTTCTATTTTTTTTATTCATAAAAAATAAACATACACATTTACATAAAAATACAATTAAAATTATATAATTTCCTATCCCATTTAAAGAGTCACTCTTGTGTATGGGATAGAATACACATAGTTCTAATTATACATAATTATAAAAAAAAAACAATAATAAATTCTACAAATTTAAAAAAAAAAAACAAATTCTACCTTCATCCAAACCAAATTCTCTTTAATAACCTCATTTTTTACATAACTTTCAACAAAATCAAAATAACTGTAGGTAGTATATGACAATATATGACAATAATCCACTTGAAATTGTAATATTAATACAATATACAAAATTCTGAATGTGTCGCCGCCATAAATAACACCAAACGTTTCGAATTATACAGCTTTATATATACTACTATATTAATAATATTATATATTATACATGCTATACGCAATATACGTATGAACTTGCTCGCTTGATATTGCACAAGTTATAGGTAGTGCGAGATAAAAATGTTAAGAGTTCATCTGTATCTTAATTTATTTCTTCTTCTGCTTCTTTTTCGTGTTGTAGATCATCGATTTGTTAAGTAGCATTCACAACATTGCTTCACTTTGAATGATGATCCAGAGTGTCAGGGTCAAACCTGTTCATCGAAAGTGAACACGTCTGTTCACACTTGTTCATCCTATGCTTTCAAAGCCATGCCAACACTCTCAGTCATGTTGTATGTAGTTTGACGTATTTTCGTAAAAAAATAATTAAATAAAAATAATGAATTATAATACATACTTATTAAAATTAATATATTTCTCGACAGCATGATAATTTTGTACATGATCCTGACTTTCAATTCAAATTCATAGAGAATAAGACAAATAATAAGATGAAACTTGTTTATGGTCGTTTCAGTGAAGGGACCTTTCATCAACGTACGAAAGGGACATTGAAAAAAGAAAAGTGGCTGGTGCGAGAGTGAACGGTGCACTTCGATCTATTGTTAGCAATAGCAATGTCTCGAACATGGCTAAAATGCTGGTGCACAACGCCATCCTCGTACCGACACTGATGTATGCAAGCGAGACTTGGACATGGCTGAAGAAGGACGAGAGTGGAATAAATGCAGTGGAGATGCGATCACTGAGAAGAATGGTAGGTAAAACATTGCGTGATAGAGTAAGAAATGAGGATATTAGAAGAATGAGTGGATGCAAGAGGAGTGTTGTTGATAGAATGCGTGTAAATAAATTGAGATGGTTTGGTCATGTGGAACGAATGGAAGGGGAAAGAATGAAAAAGAGGATATACTTGTCTGAAATAAAGGGTGTCAGAAAGCGCGGACGTCCGAGAACCACGTGGCTTGACCGCGTTGATCAAATTCTCAAGGACGGTCGCGTGTAACGTAAGAGGAATCAGTGTGCATGTATGAGAAACTGGATGAATGTAGTGGAAGTGAAAGAAGCATGTAAAGATAGATCTATTTGGCGTTCCGTTCTCTCTGCCTACCCCACCTGGGACACGGCGTGAGGGTATAGTATAGTATAGTATAGAGCTTTCATCAAAATTATGTCGAGTAGTAATCGCCTTCATCTGTCATTGTTAGTGATCACTATTGAAAAGCTGCTTTTTACAATGGAACATTCATAAACTCACATAAAATAACGAAATATCTGTTCCATTTGAGGATTTCATGAAATAAATACATTTTTAATAATTCCCAACAATTCCGGATTAAAAATCTTTCCCATCTATGATACAACCAATAATTCACATGGTTGGCAATGTGTGTATAAAGATATATTATTAAAACATACACATAGACAGTTTTACTGTTAAGTACCTTATTCTGCAATGGAGACATAACTATTTGTATGCGTACAATATATAATAAGTTTTGTTTGACACTGTCTATGACGTACTTAGCTATATGAACGCATTGCTCGAGATTAAGAAAGTTCGTTGCCAGCGAAGAAAGGGTTAATGGACCTTCTTTGTATACCTACTTATAAAACCAATATCAATAGATATTTCTCTCTATCAATATATCTATATTATCACGACATCTCAAAGAAATAGTGTAACCAGCGGACCGCTACATATAATGAACAAATATGTAATTTTAACATCCATACCATCATGAGATATCTCGCGAGCAGGGTTGCCATGTCATTGAATTAGCCCTTTGTGGCGTCGTTAGGCGTTAAGTTGTATTGGCACACATTTCACTCTTAGTACTGTCTGTAGCGTCTGATGACTTCACACACCTGTTCCGCCATGGGTGGACCTTTTTACGTCGAAGTGCGAAAATTGCTTTTTCAAATGGTGATAAAAGCCTTAAAAATGCACATTTAAAAATATATCACACCCTTTCTTTCAGACAAGTATATCCTCTTTGTCATTATTTCACCTTCCATTCATTCACATGACCAAATCATCTGAATTTATTTACACGCATTCTATCAACAACACTCTTCTCACATCCACTCATTCTCTTTATATCCTCATTCCTTACTCTATCTTGCAATGTTTTACCTACCATTCTTCTCAGTGATCGCATCTCCAATGCAATTATTTCACTCTCGTCCTTCTTCAATCACGTCCATGTTTCGCTTGCATACATAAGTGTCGGTACAAGAATAATGTTGTGCACCAGCATTTTAATCATGTTTGACTATTGAATGTATTTTTATGTAAATTTGCTTGTAATTAATGCACAGTAAAGAATAAATAAATTTCCAGGAAACCAGAAATAAAACAGAAAAGAGCGGAAGACCTATTCATTATTGTCAGAAACAAGACGGAATATATAAAAAGTAATGAAATAAATAAATAAATAAATAATTATAGATTCAACTCAAAAAGCGAATTTTCGTGTTCCAGTCAATATGGAAATCTTTTATATGAATGCAGTGATTCATTGTAGAAATATATTGAATGACTTATTGAAATGTTTTCAACACACTTTGAATAGAATACTACCCTTTTACAACATCAAACTGTCGCTTTTGTATTTGAACATTTGCAATGAGAAATAGTTTGTACTAGCTTTCGAACCCAGTAACTTTTAGGCTATAACTATTAAATCGACAAAAACTCGGATTGTACGAGTGTACTTATACGATTTTATTTTATTTTCTTTTGTACTTAGGTATTTACCTACACTTAATGAAATAGTAAAGTCTAATTAAGAACTTCAAAACATAGTACACATTTGATGTTTTTTTTATCTTTTAATTTGTCGAGTTCGTCGGTAGCCTGGAGGAACAGTCTCGGCCTCGTGAACAGGGGGTCCGTGGTTTGATCCCAGGTGCAGGCAAACTCCTCTTTCATGACACAAGCTTTTAGCTTACTGTAAAAGGTATATAAGGTTGTATTTGGGTTTTGACAAAACCCAGATATATCTTTTCAAAAAAATGTATTCATTTTATAAAGTAAACGGCTATGCGCCTTTAACAAAAAAATATATAACTGCAAAAAAGAAATAAAAAAAAACAATATAACACACAATATTAAAAAACCTTATTTAAATTATGCGTGACATAAATTTTCAAAATGAAGTTTGATCATCTTGAAAATACTTTTTTAGTAGAAGAGGTTTGTCACCCATACCAAATGTCTTTAATTTTTCGTTGGCACTAAAAGGAGAGCTTACCTAGATAAGAGATAGTAAAGGCAATAGTTTCTCTATCACTTTGCGAGTAAAAATAAAGCCAACATACATACATACACACGTGTAAACAGACCGAAATATTTATTTGAGATTCACTGCAATGAATATGATGTCGGTGGATTAATAAGATCTCCTATGTGCATTTATCAAGTTTTTACACGAAATCAAAAATATGTTTTGCTGGATGCAATTTTCTGTATCTGATTCGTTACGCGGACGGTGTTTTAGAAATTCTATATACATATTTTGATGAGATAATCTGTGCATGATTTTAAGTTTCAGTGATGTTAATCTTCTCTGATAGTTAGCAGGGTTACTCTTGACATAATCTAGATACTATCTGAAGCTTGCATTGATCTTAATCACACAACGCGCGATGTAACTATTGTCAAAAAAATCTTGCATGCCAATTCCGCGGTAGCAGTGGTGCTGTGTTGACTATAGTCCCTAGGCGCGTCGTATGATTAAGATCAAAACAAGATCGTATTTAGATTGTGTCAAGAGTAACCCTGCAGAATCTTGAAGAGATCCAGAAGTAGACCTTTTGACAATTAAAGTAAATATGTTTTTTTTTTCAATTATTCACGAAAAAGAGATATAATTTATATCAACGATTTATTTCCGTGGATATCTCAGCGTATAGGTTATTTCATCGATAGATGGGGCTCAACGAGATGAATAATTTGCTATTTTGTATATTTGGTATATTGGTAAATTTGTTTTTTTTTTTCAAACAAAATTTGCAATATTGCTGAAAACTGTTTTGGCTTATTAATTATGTAACCTATACTTTGTAATATTTATTGTTTAACTGTTTGTTTGCTGAAATAAAAAAATCTTATTTTCGAAAAAAATTGACACATGGGAGGTTTCATGGATCCACAGACGATGATATCTTTTCAACATTCAATAAATCGTATGAAAATGACTTCAGGTCCAATGCATTTCAATACAAAAGTGATATGAATACACTATGTACATAGTCTACATATGTAATATGTACCCGCTGCTTATATCAATGCAATGCTTTGAGAGTAATTCAACTCATTTAATAAATCTTGTATTTTAACTTGCGAATTAAAAATTTATGTAATCTCGCTTATTCGTGAAGTAACAGGGATAAGAAAGCTCTCCCAACATTTTATGTAAACCTTCGAGTATCTTGTAAGAGGAAAAAGCTTAAATCTTATAAAACATTTTAGATCATCAGCATGACGAAGGAGTGAACTGTTATTAGGTCATAGAGAATTAATTTTAATTAATTTATTATTATAATGAACTTCCACCAAGACCTGTCGACCGGAAGCTGAACTTTATGATTGAGGAGTTTGAGGAGTAAAGACATTCTGTCTGTTCATGTCTTTGTTTCAATTGTCACATAGAAGACAACTTAGATGTATATATTTATTATTTGTAAATATTGAACTCAATTTTTACATTTTATACATACATACATACCATCACGCCGCTTCCCTCGCGGGGTAGCCAGAAAGGATCGAGCGCTACTTCTTTCTATCCTTGCATACATCTTTCGCTTCCGTCACTGTCATACAATTCCTCATGCATGCTCTCCTGTTCAATGTGCTCAACGCGTGACCGTCCTGTAGGATTTGATTTAAATGATCTTGCCATTTAATCCTAGGACGTCCACGTCTCCGAGCACCATTCCTTTCAGCCAAATATATCTTCTTAGTCATTCTGTCCTCACTCATTCTTTCCACGTGCCCAAACCATCTTAACTTATTTACATTCATCCTTGTTATTACACCAACTTTCATTCCACATTCCTTTCGTGTATCACTGTTACGCACACGATCTCTCAGACTTTCACCACACTTCCTTCTCAACGATCTCATTTCAACTGCATTTATTATTTTTATAAAACATTACCCTTCACTCAGACCATAACAGCTTTTGGCCAAGGCGGTCTCAGCAGGAAAAATGATAAAACAAAAAAAATAAAGAAATGCCAAGTCAAAAAAAAATATTTATGCCACTTTCATCCTTCTTTAACCATGTCCACGTCTCACTTGCATACATTTTAAAGGTGTTCGAAAAAATTATGAAATTTTACATCTTAAATTCAACGATGAGATGTGCCACCCATATTTGTATTGAGCTTTCGGTAGACCACCACACTCGCTTCAATACTTTAACGCGAAACATCTTGAAATGTTAGAATTTCGAGTTGTTGGTTTATGGAACTGAAGAGTCGTAATTTTGAGAATATAAAATACGTTTCATTAAGAAACTATATACCTATGTAGATGCAAATTGTTGTTAGGCCATGTTACATTTCAATTCAATTTATAGTTATAACAAACTTCCATCAAGACCCGTCGACCGAAAGCTGAACCTTTATCATTAAACAATTTGATAGAAAAAATATTCGATACTTAAATTATACAAAAATCTTCCAACAAGAGTAAAGACATTATTTTAAGTGGTTTGCGACTCACTTTAAGGGTAGGTATGTAGTATTATTTCTTAATGTGTTGTATCGCTGATATTCGATACTGAGACTCAGAGTGCACTTTAGGTTGAGTAGAATATAAAATATTGATGTTTTTATTGTTAATATTATGCTTTCACACCGCTATAGTTCCATCACAGCCGTTGTCAATCAGAGTAAACAAATATAAATAACACCCCTCTAGGGAGTATAAAGTGTTTATTTGAAATATTTGTATCTTGTGTCCTTTTTCAAATATTGTCCTGAGCCTGGGTGCTACATGTATATATGTGTATCGTCGCGTAAGTACCCATATTACAAGATTCATAATATGTATTAATTTGGGACTACATACATAGTTTAATCTGTATGAATTATCTGTGCAACTGCAAAAAGAAAAAAAAAACTTATGTTATGTTGTATCATGCAGATGACCGGTATGGCGCAGAGGTATCGCTTTTGCCTTTGCGTCACGAGGTTTCGAGTTCGATTCCCGGCCAGGGCAAAATGAAGAATGATGTTTTTCAAATTATCCTGGGTTTGGGTGTTACATGTATACGTGTTTAGTGCATTGTATATGTGTATATCGTCGCGTTAATACCCATAATACAAGATTCACATATTAGTTTGGGACAAGCTCGATCTGTGTTAATTGTCTATGTATGTTATGATATGTTAATAATCTATCTATCAGTAACTATCAGTCAAAATCTATTGTGTAACATACTTTATACAATAGATTTTAACTGATAATAATGAATAGAATAGATAGATTATTGAAACCGACCATACGTGTCGAGCCCAAACCCAATGAGACAGAAAAAAAGTCCAAACAAATATTAAATACTAGCTGACCCAGCGAACTTCGTACCACCTAAGAATCAATAAATAATAATTATTTTTAATCTCTTTACAAACTCCCATAATTGTCCAAGTGTGCCATCGTATAGTGTAAAAAAATTAAATTCATTTAAGTTGAACGTTGATTTTTTTATAATTCTCTATATTGTTTTTTTTTATTGAAATTAAAATAAAATAATTTTCTTCGTTTGTAAGATATTTCAGTAGCCTGTCGGCTATTCGGGGCGGAGAAGAATCCAACAAATCAGAGATCATTGAAATCGGTACAGCCATTCTTGAGTTGTAAATGGTGTAACTAACACGACTTTCTTTTATATATAGATATATCTCTACCTGAGTAACAAGTTTGTCTTATTGCTTCTACGCAATTTGTTACAGCCAACCCCTGAACTTCTGAAACACAACTTACCCTTTTTCACTATAGAATACAAATCTACGAGACCTTTCAGGACCAAGTTGAAAAAGAATAGTCAACATGAAAAGGATAAATCAATTATGTATTCTCTACACGCCACCGACACGTTTCAATTTACACGTATAAATAGATTTTTAATGGAATTCCATCACATGATGGCGGTTAATACGCGTCATAAGACGACAGCGCTGTATCAGGGTTGTAAAAAATAATAAAAGTGTCGATAAACGTTTTATGTTAGGGTTGACACGGTGAAAGCGTCGTCGATAAAACCCTTTAACTACCAATGTGCTTGTACGAGGACATAATCATTTTACCATTTCAAATTTGTTTGTTGAAAAAAAAAATTAATTTTGATTGTAATATTTTTTTTAATTATTAAGTAGAACATATCTAGAGTAAATTTTAGTTGAGTTTATTATTTGTTTGATTTTGTTGGCACTAACTATGTGGTAATCACGAAACATTTTTAATTAAGGAATTAGTTAATTATGTACTACAACCACTTTAATTTTTTTTTTTAAAAACACTACCGGTTTCAACGCTCAGATGCGTCATTGACGAGTGTTATACTAAAACTATAAGTTATATAAACAGTTTTAGTATAACACTCGTCAATGACGCATCTGAGCGTTGAAACCGGTAGAGTTTATTATTGTTTAGATATATATATATATATATATATATATATATATATATATATGTGAGATGTAACACGATAGGTATGATCCAATGATGAACAATAGCTAAAAAGTTGCAAACAATATTCGATAGGTGTCGATGAAATCATAGGCTGATTGTCTAGTAATAATACCTACATACTCTCGACCTACCCGCATACCTCAGTGGCCTAACGGTTAGAGTGCTTGACTCGTAACACAGGGGTACCGGGTTCGATTCCTAGTAGGTGCGGTTGGCTGGACGAAGTCGCTTTTCAGCGATGAGTGCAGTCACCCGCTCTGAAAGGAGTATATGAGAGAAGCATAAGAGAGAAAAGGTGGAATGGGTGAACGTTACCATGGTGTAAAGCGCTTAAGCCAGCCAGAGCCGATTCGTAAGCATCGGGACACTGCAAGCGATGCTTAGCTTCATGTTAGAATCATACCTATCGTGTTACATCTCACATATAATTCACATACGTAAGTGCAAATAACCAGTTTAATACGAAAATCAGAGCATTCGCATATATATATATATATATATGTATATATATATATATATATATATGTGATTGTATATTCTTTACGGATACGTCGCGTCGAAGTTTTTGTTCGCGAGCTTTCGGAATCATTGGAGATTCCATCATCAGGCAATGAGTGTACGTCTTCACCCGTCGAGGAGTTGGCGCTTACTAATTAAACGTTGACTGCGTCGAGGGTGAGAGGGTGTGTTTGTGTTGGTGGGGAGGGGTAGGGGGTGAGTTGAAGTAGTAGGTTTGTCTAGAGGCGGTGCTATTGTGTTTGTTTGTATGTGTGAATCTTCGGTGTGTTTGTGTGTAAGAATGTTAGAAGGCAGTGTTATTGTATTTGATTGTATGTCTGTATTAAATCTCATAACGTCCAGATGTTTTGCGGCGTTGTCGTTTTTAACAGAGCTGTTGCTCTGTGTTGCGACGTTGTCGCTTTGACGTGGTAAGTTTTTATGATCAATTTTTTGTATGAGATGATGGTAGGTATGTGGGAGCTTGTTGATTTCATTACGTGAATTCATAGCGAAGTCCCGTTTTGCAATGTTGATTGATTCATAAATTATGCGATGAGATTCATTGTTTGTTTTTATTAATGTGTGTGCGTTGTGGAAATCGATTTTATGTCCTTCAGTGAGAGTATGAAGGGCTAACGTAGAAGTAGTTTTCTTATTTCTAACATCTACCTGGTGTTCAGCGATTCTATGTGTAACCTGCCGATTTGTTCTACCGATGTATACTTTATT
The DNA here is from genome assembly GCA_947579605.1 of Athripsodes cinereus. NCBI lineage: Eukaryota > Metazoa > Arthropoda > Insecta > Trichoptera > Leptoceridae > Athripsodes > Athripsodes cinereus. The sequence continues at coordinate 1,574,618 of OX388326.1, read as the reverse complement.
GCAATCCGAGCAGCCGATTTCATATATCCCTTGATGTTCGTTGGGCATTTTATCTGTAGGAAGAGAAAGTGTGTTTCCTATTTTTCTGTCTGTGTTGAATACAGTGCGAATGTTATTTTTTCGCAAAAGGCGTCCAATTCTATCGGTGGTACCTCTGATGTACGGAAGTGTGCACGTCGAGGTGTATTTATTGTCGTCGTTGTTTGACGATTTGGATATCGCCTGATATGCTTTATTTATTTGACGTTTGCTGTATCCATTACTAGACAGGATGTTATTGATGGATTTCATCTCAGTATTACGGTTTTCGGTATCGGTAAGTTTGTGTGAGCGATCTATTAATGTTTTGACTACGGATTGTATCTGTGTGGGGTGATGATGAGAGTGAGCATTTAGATATCTATTAGTATGTGTTGTTTTACGGTACGTAGTATAACCTAAGGTGCCGTCATCTTTTCTGGAGATCATGACATCAAGGAAAGGTAGCTGTTTGTTGTTTTCGATCTCCATTGTGAATTTAATCATGGGATGGAGAGAATTAAGATACTTTAAAAAGATATTCAACTTATCCACTCCGTGGGGCCATATCGCAAAGGTGTCATCCACGTATCTTTTGAAGAACGAGGGTATGTGTGTAGTATTTTCAAAAGCTTTCTTCTCCAGCTCCATAAGAAAAACATCGCAGAATACAGGCGAGAGACTGGAACCCATACTTGTTCCTGTAGTCTGTTTATAGTAGGTGTTGTCATAGAAAAAGAACGTGTTATGCATACAATGTGATATTAGTTCAATTATGTCTGGAGGAAAGTTAAATTTATCTCTAATAATCTCTATAGTTTCATCAACTGGGACATTTGTAAAAAGGGACACTATGTCAAAACTAACCAGGATGTCATTTGGTTGGAGTTTTATATTTTTGATGATATCAATAAGATCGTATGAATTTTTTATATAAGAATCGCGTTGGATTGACTTTGGGTATAAAAGTGTGTCTAAATATTTCGCTAATTGATTTGTAGGCGATCCTATTTGGGAGACAATTGGCCTAAGTGTGACTGGGTTTTTGTGTATCTTCGGAAGACCATAAAACTTAGGGCAGGTAGAAGATTTTTCACGTGGAATTAATCGCTTCTGTGTTTCTTTCGGTATGGAAGATTTTTGTATCTTGGCCTTGGTGGTTTTCTCGAGGTATGTAATGGGATTGTTAGGATGAACTGTGTAGGTTATATCTTTTAAAAGGGCTTTGATCTTGTTGTTGTAATCAAGAGTACTCATAACGACCGTAGCGTTGCCTTTATCAGCTGGCAATATAATAATGTCTGGGTTTTTACGTAGCGAAGTTAATGCTTTTCTTTCTGATAAAGTAGTATTAGGTGTTGGGGGATGGGCTTTTCTAAGAATACTGCATGCTTCTTGGCGGATTATTTCAGCTTGATTGTCTGGTACTGAATGTAAAGCTGATTCGATACCTACGATAATTTTCTCATTAGGGATGGAAGAAGGTGAGATAGCAAAATTGAAACCTTTGGAGAGAATAGAAACAGCCGCGTCATCAAGATGTATATTAGATAGGTTATGCACCGTGTGAGAAGGGGCTTGTGAGGTGGGGTGTTGCTTGTGTGTGGTTGTTAAGCTACGGGCAAGAAGAATGTTGAATTTGTTTGTGTGTTTTGTTTTGATTAAAAGTTTATCTTGTTCAAGACGTTCGTTAATCAAACAATCAAAAGTGTCCCATAAGAAGGTACCACCGATAGAATTGGACGCCTTTTGCGAAAAAATAACATTCGCACTGTATTCAACACAGACAGAAAAATAGGAAACACACTTTCTCTTCCTACAGATAAAATGCCCAACGAACATCAAGGGATATATGAAATCGGCTGCTCGGATTGCAATAAAGTATACATCGGTAGAACAAATCGGCAGGTTACACATAGAATCGCTGAACACCAGGTAGATGTTAGAAATAAGAAAACTACTTCTACGTTAGCCCTTCATACTCTCACTGAAGGACATAAAATCGATTTCCACAACGCACACACATTAATAAAAACAAACAATGAATCTCATCGCATAATTTATGAATCAATCAACATTGCAAAACGGGACTTCGCTATGAATTCACGTAATGAAATCAACAAGCTCCCACAAACCTACCATCATCTCATACAAAAAATTGATCATAAAAACTTACCACGTCAAAGCGACAACGTCGCAACACAGAGCAACAGCTCTGTTAAAAACGACAACGCCGCAAAACATCTGGACGTTATGAGATTTAATACAGACATACAATCAAATACAATAACACTGCCTTCTAACATTCTTACACACAAACACACCGAAGATTCACACATACAAACAAACACAATAGCACCGCCTCTAGACAAACCTACTACTTCAACTCACCCCCTACCCCTCCCCACCAACACAAACACACCCTCTCACCCTCGACGCAGTCAACGTTTAATTAGTAAGCGCCAACTCCTCGACGGGTGAAGACGTACACTCATTGCCTGATGATGGAATCTCCAATGATTCCGAAAGCTCGCGAACAAAAACTTCGACGCGACGTATCCGTAAAGAATATACAATCACATATTCCTCGTCGCGAAAATCTATTTCAAAACATATATATTATATATATATATATAAAATTACGATAGAAACAAAAAATGTCGCAAGAGAATACTTAGAACCTATTAACTTGAAATTAAATGCTTGAATCATAATAAATTAATACATTTACCAAGTTATACAATTATTTAGGCAATTTTGTAAATGTATTTTCTATATCTCTTCACTGCATACAATCACAATATTTTATATATTTAATTGTTTTTTTTTTGTTTTGTAAAATGATGCAAAAAGAATAAATAAATAAATTTGTACTCCAATTAGAAGCTAAGCATGAAAAAAGAAGATAAATATGTTAATTATAACGAATTTTGAATACAAAAACAAATAAATCCTTTTCTAATACAAATAATAAAAGAGCAAATTTATTACTTAAATAAAAAATAAATTTTAAATATTTCATAAAATACCTGAGTTTAAATTGAAATTTCCACTTTAATCGAATTAAATATTTCAAAATAATTATAATATAATAATAAATTCGCAAATTTATTACAAAAATAAACACTTATAATTGAGTCGTATAAATGCAAACGGCGCTATCTCCTTTTGAGAAGAATAAAAATTTGCAAAATACATCTTAATATTTTGTTCAAATATCTTGTAATAAGTTATACTTTCTAAATGAA